>UESW01003871.1:1779066-1807057 GCA_900491605.1 Calamus simplicifolius | reverse complement strand
GATAGGCGAGACCTGTAAGTCCACGGACGCGTCCTGCGGACTCCGCGTTGGACCCCACGTCCACGGATCGAAGCGGGACGCGTAACGGTGTGACCGAAAACAAAATGAGAAGAGCCAGTACCGGAAAAGTTATAAATCTGAGAACAATTATTAATTATTTACTTGGTTGTTAAGTTTTTTTTATTCATCTTTTAAATAGGTAAAAGTAATAAATCGGTTACAGTTTTAAATAATGTTTGGTTGATAAGTTATTTTTGAATAAATATAAAGAATAGTATTTATTTAAAAATAATTATTTTTTAAATAATAATTTTATGATCAAAGATAGCTTTAGTTATTTTTTATAGTTATAGCTTCTAAGGATAAGAGGAGATATCCATTAGATATCCCTCCTTATTCCCTATTTCAAACATAGTCTTAAAGAATGTTGATATTTTAAGCATAGTTGTCAAGCCCGGCCTGAATATTGACCTGGCCAAAGGCTCGGATCATAGGGTCACTGGTTCAATCGTTGGATCACTAATTGAATCATCAATTATTTTAATAAAAAATATATTTATCTTAATAAAAATTAATTTTTAATAAAAAATTTAAGTTAATATGATAATAAAACCCATGATTTCATTCGGTTCGTACTGGATCGATCGATTCATGAATGAATCGGATGGATTGATCGGATTATTCTGGATCACTTACACATCCAATTTTATGTTAGAATCGAATTGACTTGGCCTTCAAGTCCCGGTTCAATCAGTCCAACCGATCGATTCGGTCCGATTCTAATATTTTTAAGCTTTTTAAAGAAGAGCTGAAAGTGGCACCAAGATCGATCACCAAAATAGTGAAAAGGGCTAACTCATGACGCATAGATTATTTTTTACGTGGCTTTTCAATCTATCATCCTCGCAACCCAATAATTGGTAAAATTTAAAAGAACTATTATATTAAACCCCTTTTTGGTATTTAATTATTGATAAATTTTTCATTCACCAAAGTTTTTATTAACAAACAGTTTGACTTTCAAACTATTTTCAGCTCTATTAGGGACCTTATGAAGATTTATAGCATGATGTTCCTAGCAGTATAAGGGTTACTGATCTGATCTTTCATGATCTTGCTTCATGGCATACCCCCACGGTGACCCAATTATTTGGTGAGCAACTATCTCACTGAATTCTCTCTATTCTACTCATTCTAGAGCACACATCTGACACCAGATTATGGTGGAGATCTTGTCTCTCTAGGACTCCTATTAGGGACCTTATGAAGGTTTATAGGCCACAGCCTTAGTGTACGATGGATGCTGCATATATCTGGAAGCTTTCCATCCATCTCAAGGTTCAACTTTTTATAGAAAGCTTGCGTAGAATTGTCTGTCCATCTGTTCTCTGCTCTTTAGGAGAGGTATGCCCATTCCGGTTACTTGTCCATTATGTGGACAGGAGACGGAGACTACTGATCATGCAATCTTCACCTACCCTAAAGTGAGATGGATTTGGCAGATGATTGGCTACTACTTTAGAGATGATGATATGGGTCTTTGGCGATCCCTTTTCCTAAGCGATCTCCGGAGGGGTAACCAGCAGAAGGTCGCCTTATGGGCTATTACTGTCAATCAGATTTGGTTATCTCAAAATCGGCTCATTTTTACTGATGATATCATCTCTTCCCACAGGACAGTGCGGAATATCATATCATTATCGTATGAATTTGCACTCCATCGCTATGCTTCTGATCCTGATAGCTCTAGCCACTGGGACTCCCCTACTGCTTCGGTAGCGAACCGGCATACGGTTTTCATCTCTTGGGAGCCCCCTATGGTATGTCAAAATCAATTTCGATGGAAGTGTTCGGGAAAGGCTAGCTGGTTCTACATTTGTTATCCGAGAAATTGATGGAGTTTTGTTAGCGGCGGGAGGGCTTAGTCTCCTGGACTCATCTATCCCTTTGGCTGAGTTTTACACAGTTTGGGTTGGTGTTTCCTGTGCTACTCGGATACTTCATGCTCATAGTCTCCTTATTGAAGGGGACTATCTTACTATTATTCGATGGCTTCGGAAGGAGTGCTATAATCAAGTTCCTACCAACCCACTGCTCCATGACATCTGGACTATCCTTCGGGATGTCCATATAATCCAAATCCATCATGTTTATCGGGAAGCTAATTCTGTTGCGGATAGGGTGACAGCCTCAGTGGCTCATCATACTGGCTTTTGGATCCGAAAACAGGAAGATTTCTGTTCTTTTATTTTTAAAAATACTATTTTCTGATCTATCTTGGTTGATTCGAACTAGACTAGCGTGATCAACCATTTGTACCAAAAAAAGAAAAAAAAAAAAAACCATTTTCAGCCATTAGTGTAAACCCCTTACTTTCCAATCGTTTGTCTCCTTCATTTTTAGTTTCTTAAATCCTTCTTTCCAAAAGCATTTACTCGTCTTGCGCAAGAAAATCTTAGGTCTTCTTCTACTTATCAGTATGAGCCAGAGAAACAATAAATGATGCAGCAAAAGATCATTCGTTCATACAGAACTTGTATTTTTATCTTACATAATTGCTTAAGGCTTCATAGACCATATTTAACTATTGAATCAGCCAAAAGATTATAGCACAAAAGGTAGAATTGTTCTATGGTACAGTCTTCAAAGCTGACCTCTTCGGCCTGAGCATGCCTGAATTCCTCCTCATTTACGGTACCATCATTCTATTTTCTTTCCCGTATCTAGGCAGCAAAAGGTTTTGCTTTCGAGTAGCCATTGCCACAATAGCCATCTCTCAAGCTAATTATATCGCTTATTGGCATCGATCTTAAGCAAACTTTTATTCTGTTCCAAATTTTTATTTTTTATTCGTCTTCCATTGTTATCAATGCCATTTGACAATTGGTCGATTCGTTGTAAATATTTGGTTTGACTAACATTCGGCCTTAGTCCGGCCATAGAGCCATCTCTTGTGTGGGTCAAAAGTAGAACGATGGTGCAATGTGGCTGCCACGTTGTGGTCGATGCCTGGGTGGACGGACCAGTTGGGTTTCTGCTGTTCCCGGCTCTCCTCAAACCTATTCTTGATTGGATGTAGCGTCCAAGAGACAAAGGGTGGGTTCCCTGTTTCCCCGAGCAACGTCATGAAGAAAAATAATAATAATAAACAAAAATAAACAAAAGAAATTTAATAATAATAACAATAATAATAATTGCCTACTGAGTGGCTTTGGACGATTAAGTAGATTCGTGTATGTTCGCCCCAGACCAAAAATTTTTGAGCTAGGGTGATAACCCGCCGCATACCAAGCATGCAAGAAATCTCGAAATATGACACAAAAATCAACATAAAGCAATCATATATATATATCCAATCCAAAACCATAATCTAAAACAAACCATAACTATAAGGTTTGGGCTACTAGCCTTACACACAAGCATTCCGGGGTTACAACAACATAATGGAACTAATTTATTTAACTAGAAGCTCCATCAACCCCATAAGTCCTTCTTCACTCCTGAGGCTCTGAAAAATATTTGAGATTTACATGAGCTCACACTCAATAAGTAAGCCTATTATAATGTAAAAATAGTCATATATCATTATAGCATTTCAAGATATTTTCAAATCACATTTTCACGAAAAGCTTCCAATTCAACTACATTTATTATGCTATCAGAACATGCATATAATCAGCTCAAAATAATTTGGAAGCTTAATTACATAATAAATGTCAAACAATGCAATGTAATCAAACCCACTTATTTATATAATCACTGATCTCCTATGTGTCCCACGGCCCTACAACACCCAACTGGTGTATCACTCTTAAATGTCCCCTAAGAGGAAGGGTCCGGTACCAGTGTTATGCCATATCATAATCAAACAGAACACATCCTATATATGTGTGTCCTCCACATATCTTCCCCTATGGAGGTGGGTCCCGTATCATAATCAATCAGAACACACCCTACAGGTATGTGTCCTCCACATATCTTTTCCTTTGGAGGTGGGTCACGTATCACTTGGCATTTCACATCATTTCACATCATATGAGAACCATGGCAACACATATAAGTATATTTCAATGTCATCATTATAATTGCATATCACACATCATGCATCAACATAAGCATAAGCTCCTCATATCACATATACAGTAATTTATACATTCATAGCATAAAAATACATCTATAGCACCAGTTTATTTTGTAAAGTCAAAATAATCACATCATTCAATTTTGCATATTTATAAGCCACTACTTTGCAAAATATAGCAGTTGTATATAATCATAACAAATACTCAAATGCATACACATGGTACTATTTACTAATTTCAAAATAGCCAAGTCAAATATCAACTTCCATTTTTTCTCATTTCATAATTAATATAACTATAATTCCAAACTTTACATATTAAATATTATAAAATTCATGATAATTGGCTTACATACCTCAGTACGCAAATCCAAATGGTAAACTAGCTATTTAGATATCTGGGCACCTACAGCATCATTTTCTACAATTAAATCTCTAAAATCTGAATAATAAAGTGACTTTTAAAACTATACCAGACTAATCCATGGGCCCAACTTTGGGCTTTAATATATCCCATTATATACGCCCAAATGGGAAGCTAAAAATACCCAAAAAAACTAGATTTAACACAGAATCGGGCCATATTTTTATTTTGCCATTCATGGCCCGATACATGACCCAAAACGTTGCTCAAACAGGGCTCTTGAACCGGCCCAACAGGGCCCAAATCTCGGATAGCCCAGCCGGCCCAAACTCTTTCCTTCCCCCCTGCTCCCCTGTTTCAACCGAAACAGGGGGTAATTCGTGCAGGCGGCCAAGGCCGCCGCCGACCAAATTCGGGGCAGCCCGGCCGCCACCGCGGCCGGCCCCCCTCTCTCTCTCCAATTTCCCTCTCTATCTCTCTCTTCTCTTTGATTCACCACGGCACGGCACTGTGCCGATGGCACGGCCGACCACCGTGGCCGGCCGGACCCTCACCGGACGGTCGCTCGATGCCGGTGAGGGCCACCGGCCGCTGCCCAGGCCCGGCGAGGCAACGAGCACGCCGTCGGGCCTGAACCGATAGCGGAAGCCGCTTCGGCTCCCGCCCAAGAGAAGAGCCAATTGGCTCTCTCCTCCCTCTCTCTCCCCTCTGGTACCCCACCGGACGCCGCCTCCGGTGCCGGTGGGGCCGCTGGAGAGCGACGGGCATGCCGCCAGGCCCGAACCAAAAAATCGGTATAGGGATGCTCAAAGACATGCTATCGCTCAGAAATCCCCCCTCTCCCAGCGATGAAAACTTGAACAAAGGACTTACCGGGAGAAGGTGCGCGCCAAGATGAAGGAGGGTGTCACCCTCCATCTCCTTTTAATCTCCCTCGTGACGCCTCGTATCAAGGAATTCGGGGATCAAAACGCCACGCCGAGAGCGAAGCGTCAGCAGGTAGAAACTACCATTGCCACCAACCTGGTTCACACGAACTGGGTAATTAAGATCCCAGGGGTTACATTCTTCTCTCCTTATAAAATTTCGGCTTGAAATTGATATACTTCCATTAAAATATAGAATTCTAAATTTTGTCACACGATCAACTAAATTTTATTCAAAAGTCAACAGTCGAAGATACATCATTAACTATATTAAGATACAAATAATTATGGATATTTCTTTTTCATTTCCTCTTCAAGTTCCCAAGTAGCCTCCCTCTCAGAATGATTACTCCACTGTACCTTGACATAGGGAATGGTACGTCATCTCAGACCCTGATCCTTGCGGTCCACGACACGCACAGGATGCTCCTCATAAGATAAATCTTTTCTCAACTGTATAGGCTCATACTCTATTACATGGCTGAGGTCAGAAATATACTTCCTCAACATAGAGACACGAAACACATTGTATACCCCAGATAGAATCGGAGGCAATGCTAAGCTGTAAGCCACCTCTCCAATTCTGCTCAAGATCTCAAAAGGTCCAATATAACGTGGACTCAGCTTTCCTCTAATCCCAATCTCATCACATCTTTGGTTGGTGATACCCTTAAGAATACATGGTCCCCAACCCGAAATTCCAATTCCCTTCTTCTGACATCAGCATAGCTCTTCTACCTGCTCTGAGCTGTACGAAGACGCTCCCTGATTAAATGTACCTTATTTACTGTCTGTTGAATTAGCTCAGGGCCTAATAATTTCTTCTCCCCTACATCATCCCAACATAAAGGAGATCTGCACCTCCTACCATACAGAGCTTCAAATGGAGCCATCTGGATACTGGCTTGGTAACTATATTATAGGCAAACTCCACTAAAGGTAAGTGGTTATCCCATGCTCCATCCAAATCCATCACACAGGCTCGCAACATGTCTTCCAGAATCTATATGGTCCTCTCACATTGTCCATCTGACTAGGGATGATAGGTTGTACTGAAATTTAATTTGGTTCCCATAGCCCTATGAAGACTCTTCCAGAACTGGGACACAAACCTAGTATCCCTATCAGATACAATAGATACAGGAACACCATGGAGTCTCACGATCTGCTGATATACAAACTAGCCAACTTTCACTAGAGACCCCAACTCTGAAAGGTAAGAAATGAGCTGATTTTGTTAGTCTGTCCACAATAACCCAAATAGCATCATTACTCCTAGGAGTTTTGGGCAGACCAGTCATAAGTCCATTGTGATCATTTCCCATTTTCACTAAGGAATCATCAGAGACTGAAGAGGTCCCGCAGGCCTTTGATGTTTGGCCTTCACTCGCTGACATATCAAGCACTTGGCCACATACTGAGCAATCTCCCCTTCATACCTTTCCACCAAAAATTTTTCTTTAAGTCTCTGTACATCTTAGTGCCACCTGGATGCACAGTATAGGGAGAGTAGTGAGCCTCCTTCAAAATTTCAGCCTTTAGCTCCTCAATGTTTGGCACACAAAGTCTTCTTTCAAATTTTAGAGATCCATCCTCCATTACATAAAATTCATTCTGAACTCCTGACTGTACAGCTTCTTTAATCTTTTGTAAATCTGGATCATCATTCTGGGAGGACTTGATCTTGTCCACTAAGGTTGGCTGAAGTACAAGTGCTGCAACAAGTCCATCAGACCATTGTACTCTCAATCCAACCTCCTACCTCTCAAGGTCCCCTAATATGTGAGGCTGGGAAGTGATCATAGCAGCTAACTCAGAAGAGGATTTTCTGCACAATGCATTAGCTACTACATTGGCCTTCCAAGATGATAGTGTAGAGTCAGGTCATAATCCTTCATTAGTTTCAACCACCTCCTCTGCCTCAAGTTTAGCTCCTTCTGTGTGAATATGTATTTTAGACTCTTATGATCTGTATATACGTCAAACCCCCTATATAGATAATACCACCAAATCTTTAGGGCAAAAACTATAGCAGCTAATTCTAGATCATGAGTAGGATAATTCTACTCATAAGGCTTTAGTTGTCTGGAGGCATAGGCTATCACCTTCTCAATCCTTTCCGAGAGGCATCAGTATAAAGAGTAAAACCTTCAGATCCTGTCGGAAGAACAAGAATGGGAGCTGACACTAGACGCTGCTTTAACTCCTAGAAACTTTTCTCACACTTCTCTGTCCAGTCAAACTTCACTCGCTTTTGAGTTAAGCGAGTTAGGGGTAGAGCAATGTGAGAGAAGTCCTTCACAAATTTACGATAGTACCCGACTAGCCCCAAGAAGCTTCTAACTTTTGCCACATTGGAAGGTCGGCTCCAGCTAATGATAGCTTCAATCTTTTTCGGATCCACAGATATGACATCCTTGGATATTATATGACCCAAGAAAGATACTTGATCCAACCAAAAATTACACTTCTGCAGCTTGGCATAAAGTCTCTTCTCTCGAAGAATCTGAAGCACGATTCTCAAGTGATCCTCATGCTCCTTATGGCTCTTGGAATATATCAAGATATCATCAATAAAAACCATCATGAATTGATCCAAGTATGGTTTAAAAATTCTATTCATCAAATCCATGAATGCTGCTGGGGCATTAGTTAACCCAAACGGCATCACTAAGAACTCATAGTGGCCATATCTGGTCCTGAATGCTGTCTTAGGCACATCCTCCTCCTTGACTTTGAGTTGATGGTACCCTGACCTGAGATCAATCTTTGAGAATATCCGGGCTCCTTGGAGTTGATCAAACAAGTCATCAATCCTCGACAGAGGGTACTTATTCCGCACTGTTGCCTTATTGATTTCCTGGTAATCAATGCAGAGCCAAAGACTACCATCCTTCTTCTTAACAAATAAAACTGGAGCACCCCAAGGAGAAACACTGGGTCTGATAAATCCCTGATCTAGGAGTTCCTGCAACTGATCCTTCAGTTCCTTTAGCTCAGCCGGGGCCATGCGGTAAGGGGCCTTGGATATAGGTCTAGTTCCAGGAACTAGATCAATGGAGAACTTGACTTCTCGATCTGGGGGCAAATCAGTCAAATCATTAAGAAAGACATCAGGGAATTCTCGAGCTATAGGAATATCCTCCAACTTGGTCTCTTCCTATTGAAGGTCCTTGACCATAGCAAGAAATCCTTGACCACAATTCATCAGATACCTTCCAGCCTACAGCGTTGAATGGACACCAAGGCTAGGTGTTTCTGACCACTAGTAAAACTGAATTCAAACTGACTTGGAATTTTGAAGTTGGCAATCTTCCTGAAGCAGTCTACTGAAGCATGATAGGAGGCCAACCAATCCATTCCAAGGATAACATCAAAGAACTTTAGTGGAACGACAATTAGATCAGCATTCAACCTCCTATCCTCTAAGACAATTGGGCAGGATTTGCATACTATGTCAACCTTCATAATATCTCCATTTGGAAAAGCAATATGCAACTCTTGCTCCATAGGAACGGGTGTCAATGATGCATTCTTGTCAAGATAGATGTCAGATATGAAAGAATGCGTGTCACCTAGATCAATTGAAGTTTGAGCATAAGCAGTGCCTACTTTAATCATTCCTGGACATAAGTGTAATTTATTTTAGCATTAAAGCATTAAAGATTTAACCTACTTTTCTAATTAACTATCAATGTATTGCACTAAGAATGTAATACTAGATATGAAATTAAATGGTATACCTGTCACCACAGAATTAGAGGCGGCAGCATCCTGCTGAGTGAGGGTAAAGACCCTCCTTTGGGTTCTCGGTGGCTGCTGCTGATGCTGCTGACTCATCCCTTGACTGGAAGAGGGCTGTTGATCCTTCCGAAGGGGACAGGTGGTCATCTTGTGATCAGTTTTCTCACAGAGGAAGCAGGCACCAGGCAATCTGAGACAAGGCCTTCCTAGGTGGAAGTTTCCACAGTAAATGCAACGAGTCTCCCTATTCGTTGTCCTGCTGGGGCCTGATGTGCACCTCTCTTCTTGGCCTGAGCTAGAGGTTGGCCAGAAATAGGCTCTTTCCTCTTCCTTTGCTGCTCCCAATCCCTCTGAACAGCATTCATATCCCTCTCAATCACTAAGGCCTTATTCACCATAGCACTGTAGGTGAGAAGCTCAAATGCATTGACTGCTTGCCTCAGTCTGGGCTACAATCCCTCAGTGAATCTAGTGATCTTGGCCATTTCATTGGTCACAATATTTGGAGCAAATTGGGCCAACATGGTGAATTCAGCTTCATACTGGGCCACAAAAAGATTCCTTTGCTCTAATTTGATAAACTCTGATTCCATCTGTCTCTGCACACTCTTGGGGAAGTATTTGTCGAAAAAAGCCTCCCTAAACTCTCCCCAAGAAATAACTTGTCCACCCCGACGCTGCTCCTCAACTAACCACCAATCATAAGCCTCCCCCTGAAGAAGATAGGCGGCAAATCTGATCCGCTCCATCTCCTGACTATCATGGGCCGTAAAAGCCTTCTCCATGTCTCGCATCCATCGCTCAGCGTCAACAGGGTTTGTGGATCCAGAAAAAGGGGCAGGGGCAAACTTTTTGAAATCTGCAAAGCTGCGGCCAACCCCTACCCAGGGTTGAGGTGAAGTAGGCTGGGTCAATGGTGGAGGATGAGTAGGTAAGGCTGGCTGAGTTTGTGAAGCAGGAGGGGTAGGCTGGGGTTATGGAATGGTAGGGGCAGGTTGAGTCAGTGGGGCAGTGGGAGTAGGCTGAGTCTGCGGAGCAGTGGGAGCAAATTGAGTGGACAACGCCTGCAGAATCTGATGCTGCATGTCCCGCATCGACTGTGTCATACCTGAGAGAACCTGAAGCATCTAGGTCTGGAGTCGCTGATTATTAGCCCTAACCTGAGAGACAGGGCCAGCATAACCGATAGCTTCCTGACCTCCAGGCTAGCCAGCATTACCAATCTGAGAGCTCTCGTCGTTTTATTGGCTTCTAGTGCGACGAACCATTCTTATCTCCTGATAAATTAGTTTTTCATTAATACCATGATAAACTTTACATTTCAGGCTTTCAAAGCTTAATACCTAAAATTCCTATAAAGTTATAATTGTCTCGATATCATCTTAATATTTTGCCTAAAGTGTCATCATGTAAGTGTCTCTAAGATCATAAACTAGGCTCTGATACCACTAAAGCTGTCACGCCCCAGACCAAAAAATTTTGAGCTAGGGTGACAACCCGCCGCATGCTAAGCATGCAAGGCGTCCCGAAATATGACACATAAATCAACATAAGGCAATCATATTATATATATCCAATCCAAAACCATAATCTAAAATAAACCATAACTATAAGGTTTGGGCTACTAGCCCTACACACAAGCATATCCGGGGTTACAACAACATAATGGAACTAATTTATTTAACTAGAAGCTCCATCAACCCCATAAGTCCTTCTTCACTCCTAAGGCTCTGAAAAACATTGTGAGATTTACATGAGCTCACACTCAATAAGTAAGCCTATTATAATGTAAAAATAGTCATATATCATTATAGCATTTCAAGATATTTTCAAATCACATTTTCATGAAAAGCTTCCAATTCAACTACATTTATTATTCTATCAGAACATGCATATCATCAGCTCAAAATAATTTGGAAGCTTAATTACATAATAAATGTCAAACAATGCAATGTAATCAACCCACTCTATTTATATAATCACTGATCTCCTATGTGTCCCATGGCCCTACAACACCCAACTGGTGTATCACTCTTAAATGTCCCCTAAGAGGAAGGGTCCTGGTACCAGCGTTATGTCATATCATAATCAAACAGAACATATCCTACAGATATGTGTCCTCCACATATCTTCCCCTGTGGAGGTGGGTCCCGTATCATAATCAATCAGAACACACCCTACATGTGTGTGTCCTCCACATATCTTTCCCTGTGGAGGTGGGTCACCTATCACTTGGCATTTCACATCATATAAGAACCGTGGCGACACATATAAGTATATTTCAATATCATCATTATAATTGCATGTCACACATTATGCATCAACATAAGCATAAGCTCCTCATATCACATATACAGTGGTTTGTACATTCATAGCATAAAAATACATCTATAGTACCAGTTTATTTTGCAAAGTCAAAATAATCACATCATTCAATTTTGCATATTTACAAGCCACTAGTTTGCAAAATATAGCAGTTATATATAACCATAACAAATACTCAAATGCATACACATGGTACTATTTACTAATTTCAAAATAGCCAAGTCAAATATCAAATTCCATTTTTTCTCATTTCATAATTATTATAACTATAATTCCAAACTTTACATATTAAATATTATAAAATTCATGATAATTGGCTTACTTACCTCAGTATGCAAATCCAAATGGTAAACCATCAATTTAGACATCTGGGCACCTACATCATCATTTTCCATAATTAAATCTCTAAAATCTGAATAATAAAGTGACTCTTAAAACTCTACCTAGACTAATCCACGGGACTAACTTTGGGCTTGAATATATCCCATTATATACGCCCAAATGGGAAACTAAAAATACCCCAAAAAACTAGATTTAACACAGAATCGAGCCATATTTTTATTTTACCATTCACGGCCCGATACAGGGCCTAAAACGCTGCTCAAACAGGGCTCTTGAACCGGCCCAACAAGGCCCAAATCTCGGATAGCCCAGCCGGCCCAAACTCTTTCCTTCCCCCCTGCTCTCTTGTTTCAACCGAAACAAGGGGTAAATCGTGCTGGCGGCCAAGGCTGCCGCCGGCCAAATTCAGGGCTGCCCGACCGCCGGGGGCCAGACCAGAGCCGGCCGCCGCCGCGGCTGGCCCCCCCTCTCTCTCTCCAATTTCCCTCTCTATCTCTCTCTTTCTCTCTTTGATTCACCACGGCACGGCACTGTGCCGGTGGCACGGCCAACCACCATGGCCGGTCGGACCCTCACCGGACGGTCGTCCGATGCCGGTGAGGGCCACCGGCCGCCGCCCAGGCCCAGCGAGGCGACGAGCACGCCGCCGGGCCTGAACTGACAGCGGAAGCCGGTTCGGCTCCCGCCCAGAAAAAGAGCCAATTGGCTCTCTCCTCTCTTCTCTCTCTCCTCCGGTACCCCACCGGACGTCACCTCCGGTGCCGATGGGGCCATCGGCCAAGGCTCAGGCCGGCGAGGCGACGGGCACGCCGCCGGGCCCAAACCAAAATATCGGCACAGGGACGCTCACAGACATGCTATCGCTTAGAAATCCCCTCTCTCCCAGTGATGAAAACTTGAACAAGGACTTACCTGGAGAAGGTGCGCGCCAAGATGAAGGAGGGAGTCACCCTCCATCTCCTTTTAGTCTCCCTCGTGATGCCTTGGATCAGGAAATTCGGGGATCAAAACGCCACGCCAAGAGCAAAGCGTTAGCAGGGAGAAACTCCCATTGCCACCAACCTGGTTCACACGAACTGAGTAATTAAGATCCCGGGGGTTACAGTGTCATGATCAAATTGGACACATAAAATAATCATATCATGCCATACGTTGATTCATCAACTCAAAAATAACATAATTATAAATCAATTTACATACTTTATCAATAACATTTTTAGTTTTCTCATTTATTTTTTTCTTGATACAAAGATTACTTAAAATGTAATTTTAAAAGAAATCAATGTACTTGTATTCTTTTCTTTGATGCTATTAGAATTTAAAAATAATAAGAAAATTTAAAATCCATATTAAGCAAGTTGTTAAACGAGTGATACCTATTATTGTTAAGTGAGTTGTATCCATTTATATTAAATAAGTTATCAAATAAGTTGTGTTATACCAATCTAATATAATTTATTTATTAAATAGTTTATGCACATCATGTCATATTATCTATTTAATAATTAAGTTATGTTTATATTGAGTTTTATGACATGCTTAATTAATGATATTATGTTCATGCCAAATCATATCTCAACTTTGATATGACACATTAATGTAAATTGTCATCCCTAACCCTAACCTCCTCTCTCTTAACAAGCTAAGCCAATCACTAGATTAGTTACTAGTTGACATTTTCAAAAATAGAAAATATATACTAATAAAACTAATAAAAAATTTAATATTATTTTTTAAAATTGGGCCTAATTGGGATTTGCTATGGGAAAAGTTTTTGTACACCGCCCCCGGTGCAACAAGTCCTACGTGGGCTATACCGCCTCTCCTGATTGGTCCACGTGAATCCTACGTGGCTGATGTTGCAGAATGGTATGGCTCTGCTACGATGTTACGTTCTGATCATGACGGCCATTAAAAGCGCTTCGCCTTTATTTTGAAATTGCTGTGCAGGCGAAAATGCCCTTTCCCTAGCCTACTTCTACCGCCATTTTTTCTTGGATTAGATCTGTGCAAGAAAAACTCTTTCTTCCCCTCGCTCTGGGCTTTCGGATGCAAGGAAATGTCATCCACAGCAGGAAGTAAAAAGAAAGGTGTTCATACTTCTTTGTAAAGCTCCTTTATTATACCAACTGTTTTTGTCGTTAGAGGAAGTTAATGCATTAGGAAACCGTTTAATGCGCAGGTAACTTCCTTAGAACTAGGGTGTCATCGGAGTGTCTCCGCCTATATTCCCCATTATTTCCTATCCATATAGCTCTAGTGTCCTCACTTTACAACTCTGGAGAGAATGGCTGTGACACCCCACGAGGAATTCGATCGAAAATCCTTCGCGACACCCCAATTGAAACCTTACGACACCCTAGCGATAATGGTACGACACCCGTGCTTATAACTGACCATGGAGAGAAGCCCCGCGACACCCCACATGAATTCGGCCGAAAATCCTTCGCGTTACCCCAATTGAAACCTTACGATACCCTAGCAATAATGCTAGACCCCAGGAGCAATTCGGCCAATAATCATTCGCGACACTCAAGTTGAAACTTTACGATACCCTAGCACCAATGCTATGACACCCGTGCTTATAACTAACCATGGAGAGAAGCCCCGCGACAACCCAGGAAGAATTCGGTCGAAAATCTTTTGCGATAACCCAGTTGAAACCTTACGACACCCTAGCGATAATGCTACAACCCCAGGAGCAATTTGGCCGAAAATCCTTGGCGACACCCAAGTTGAAACTTTATGACACCATAGCATCAATGCTACGACACCCGTACTTATAACTGACCATGGAGAGAAGCCCCGCGACACCCCATGAGGAATTCGGCCAAAAATCCTTCGCGACACCCCAGTATAAACCTTACAACACCCTAGCACCAATGCTACGACACTCGTACTGGGGTTTCATAACAGCCTAATTCGGGGATGTCGTCGGTCCCCGCACGGGTGTCGTCACCTTAAAGCTAGGGTGTCGTCAGATGAGAGCTAGGGGTATCGGTAACAGCCTAAGTCGGGGATGTCATCGGTCCCCGCCTTAACAGTTCCTGCACGGGTGTCATCGTGCTAAAGCTAGGGTGTCGTCAGATGAGAGCTGGAGTGTCGTAGGAGCCTAAGTCAGGGATGTCGTAGGTCCCCGCCTTAACAAGTCCCCGCACGGGTGTCGTCGCCTTAAAGCTAGGATGTCGTCAGTTGAGAGCTGGGGTGTCGTAAGTTATTTTATGGAGTTTCGTACATGAAATAGTATGATACCCTAGTTACAAACCTAAGACATCCGTTCATGCGTAGGTGAAAAGCTTTACGAGATCGCAAGAGAAAATCCATCGTAATCGTAATAAAGCTACGATACCCCAGAATTACTATTAAAACACAGTAGCATCGAAGCAGTCGTAATTTCATCTAAAATATTATTAGTCATTGCAAAATTTCGTTACAATTTCAAATGGAACGCTTTTTGGCATTTCCAGACGGAATTCTACGGTCTCCTCCCTTTCTCTTCTTCTTACTTGTAGTCTCAAAATTCTGTTTCGGAGATCCACCAGAGTCTTTCTTCAACGATCCCTTGGCAGTTTCCTTTTCTACATCTTCGTCGGAGCCATCGAGCTGAAGTTTCATGCTAAAGGCGATAGCCAGCTCGTCTACCTCCGATGTCATCATGGGTGAAGCTTTCTTAAACCTTCTTAAACTACCTCCGATGTCGTCTACCCTTTCTGTGGTTGCAGCCCATGGTTTAAATGCACGCTAAACGGATAAGCTTTACGACGTCCCAAGAGAAAATAGGACGGAAGTATTGTGACACCCAAGTTATGTTCACCCAAAAAAAGATCTACTACGCCGCAGTTGAAACCTTACGACACCCATGCGACAACGCTACGACACCCGTGCTTATAAATGACCATTGAGAGAAGCCCCACAACACCACAGAAGGAATTCTACCAAAAATCCTTCGTGACACCCCAGTTTAAACCTTACGACACCCTAGCACCAATGCTACGACACCCGTGCTAGGGTTTCGTAACAGCCTAATTCGGGGATGTCGTCGGTCTCCGCCTTAATAGTCCCCGCACGGGTAAGGGTGTCATCGGATGAGAGATGCGGTGTCGTAACAGCCTAAGTCAGGGATGTTGTAGGTCCTCGCCTTAACAGTCCCTGCACGGGTGTCGTCACCTTAAAGTAGGGTGTCATCGGATGAAAGCTGGGGTGTCGTAACAGCCTAAGTCAGGGATGTCGTAGGTCCACGGATGTCATCGCCTTAAAGCTAGGGTATCGTCGGATGAGAGCTGGGGTGTCGTAACAGCCTAAGTCGGGGATGTCATCGATCCCTACCTTAACAGACCGGAACGGGTGTTGTCGCCTTAAAGCTAGGGTATCATCGAATGAGAGCTAGGGTGTCGTAACAGCCTAACTCAGGGATGTCATTGGTCCCCGCCTTAACAGTCCACGCACGGGTGTCGTCGCGCTAAAGCTAGGGTATCGTTGGATGAGAGCTGGGGTGTCGTAACAGCCTAAGTCAGGGATATCGTAGGTCCCCGCCTTAACAGTCCCGCACGGGTGTCGTTGCCTTAAAGCTAGGGTGTCGTCGGATGAGAGCTGGGGTATCGTAATAGCCTAAGTCAGGGATGTCGTAGGTCCCCGCCTAATGATCCCCGCACGGGTGTCGTCGCCTTAAAGCTAGGGTGTCGTCGGATGAGAGCTGGGGTATCGTAAGTTGTTTCATGGGGTTTTCTTCGCGACACCCTAGTTGAAACGTTATGACACCCTTAGTATAATCTTATGACACCACTACGATAAATTTGAACTAGGCGGGAATTTTGACGTCACCCTAGTTGTAATTCGACGACACCCTAGTAACTCAGCTATGCCATCTTTTCGAGAAAAGTTGCATAACGTGGCCGATTCCTACGGGTTTGCTTATCAGCGATATGATCATGGTGCTCCTAGTGTCCTTCCATATTTCTCTGAGGTCGGCATAAAAAAATTTCTGAAACCCTAGAGGTCCTTCGTTTGTTGATCGAGAAGCCACCGGTGTTCTAAATTTCTTCCACAGTTCTTTCTTCCATCTACTTCATTCATGGAGATGAGTGCTTTCGTTTGTAGACGAAGACCTTGAACAAAGAAGAACTAGAAGGAGAAAATGGCGGAACAAAGCAAGGACATCGTTCTTCATTCGAATGAGGATGCGTCTCCTTCACGTATGTTTATCCCTTTGTTAAGATATTATGACATCCTCTCTTAAAATATCATGACACCCTAGTTCATACATAATGGCACCCAACTGGCTAGTATGTTTTACCCCATGTTTCAGATGACATGAAAATTATTCCAGTCCCCCGAGTGAAGGCTTCCCAGTTGTTTAAGAATAGTTGCAAGTCGACCGTATACGTTCAGAAGGTTTGGAAGATGGGGTTTACTAGACAGCATACAAAACTTATTCGAAGGACCCATTTGGTGCCTTCGTCGACATGCAGACGTTCACAGTCAATGGGCAACTGCTAGCAGACATCATAAGATGTCATAGTGGAGGCGACGAGTTCATTTTCTGTGGCAAGCCGGTTCTATTCAGTGCCGATGAAGTCGCACTTATTCTGGGTCTTCCAGCTCATGGAAGAAGATCGACACGTCCAGCCAGCTGTTCAACGGAAGGTTGTTCAGATGATTTGGCCAGGGTTTAGATCTTCGTCAAGAAGGTTTGGAGAAGTTAATTTTTTGACTCCAATCATCTAAGGTACAGGAAGATGTCGAGGACACCGTTAAACTTTGGATCGCCTACATGTTTGCCATGTTTTTGGTTCCAAAGTCTAATCAGAGATGTCCATGGTATCTCATCCAGCACTTGGATGACTTAAGTCAACGGGATAGGATCGACTGGGCTTCGGCATTCAAGGAGTTGATTGTTCTGGCTCTCCCAGAAGTAGCTGCTTGCTTGCGTTCCGAGGAGCCGATCCACTCAAAGAGAGCACAAAAGGTTAGGAGGCAGCCTACCCTGTTCGGATGCTCGGCAGCGCTGGTGGTAAGGATTATTGAGATGCAGAAATAGTATCCTTAGTATAATTTCTTTGTTAATATTATATTTTTTATATCCAAAAATTATCATGTTCAAGCATGGTTCCTTGAGCATACATCAATGAGAGCACCAGCATATCTCGATAAACTGCCCCGGCTGTTGAAGTAGTATGACAACTAAATGAAGATCTAGTCGGTTCGGATTGCCAACATGCAGCCTCACGACTTGGTAAGCTAATGCATTGCTTCATTGCTCTGACCATATTTTTTCACTTAATGTGTTAATATTTTCACTTAATATTAATTTGTTTATCATCTTGCTTTGCAGTTGGAAGGAGCTGCTGTACTGCTATCAGAGGAGCACTGGCTTCTCAGTCAACAGACAGTAGCATCGCCTGAACCAACAGAGCGATGCGAAAGCTGTGCCGAGTTGAGGATTGAATTGGCCTGCATTAAGGGTCAACTCGACGATGTCAGGCACAGGCTGTCCATTGCTGAGAGCCTCTTCAGTTCACTCCTCAGAAAGGAAAGCAATGCAATAAATGAGGAGGACAAGGGAGACGAGAAGACAGAGGAGGGGCATTCCCGGGAGTGTCTTCTCAAGCCTGTTAAAGGAAATACTGAGGAGAATAAGATGGAGGAGGACCAAGAGGAGAAGGGATTGGAGGGGGAATCCTTGGATGATAAAATAGAGCATGGGATTGAAAATCAAGACGAGGAGAAGAGCGGAGAGGGGCAATCTACGGAGGGCCATGAGGAGTCCAAATCTGATAATAAACTTGGCACCCCTGCTCCAAAAGGTGATGATGTTGACATAGAAATCATTGGAATGCCTTCTCTTGTTAAGAGGGTGAAAAAAGAGCTGAGGAAGCGAAAGGGGAGAATCTTATGAGACAATCAGTCATAGAAAGTCGTCGAAGACAGTGGGCACATCAAAGCCCAACACAACGGTCGAAGATGACCAAATTATTATAAATTTTTTTTGAGCGAATGACTAACCGACGAGATCGTATACACCAATAAGTTAGGTGGCGTTGTAACAAGGAAAAGTCTTCGGGATCTCATTAACAATGATATGATAATAGATGATGTAAGTATCTCAAGAAACCTTTTCTAGTTGTTGATTTTAGAATTATATTAATCGGTTTACATTCCATTGGCAGATAATTGATGCCGGCCAGGAGTTTTTGATGTGCAACTGGACAGAGCATCCGGACCGATACCATAATTGCATCTTTACATCAGTTTTTGTAGCCGCTTTGTGTCTAACTTCTCCATTAACTCCTCATGAACTCGCTGCAACATCAAGGGCATCGATATTTGACAATGTATCCGATAAAGATAAAGCCTAATTCCGGTTTCTATTCACCATAATAAACTCCGATAACTCGCACTGGCATCTTATTGCTGTCGACATAGAAAGAAAGATGTTCATGCACCTGAATTCATTAAAATGCAATGCCAGGTACAAGGCCAATGCGAAGAAATGGCATACAATTCTTGGCCACATATTCCATATCTACTGCGATAAGGAGGAGGTGATGACTTGGCCAATGGAGGAGATTCGGATTGCCCAAGTCAATCGGCCAGATCGCTGGATTGTGGCCTATACTATCTGAGATACATGGAATATCTTGCTCGATGGGACAATCCTGATATGAAGATGGATTTCACGGAGGAGGAAGTAAGAGAATACCGGCAATTAGCTGCGACGATATTGAGAGAGGGCCTCAACCAAAAGATCAACGACCTTGTCGTAAATTGGTTCTTAATTTTTTCATTCTTCTTTCATTAAAAATTTAATGTAATTTATTCATATTGACACTGTTTCATTTTTAATGCAAATACAAATATTTTATATTGAGAACAGGGGTGTCCTCGATTTATTCATCTTTATGCCTTTTCTACTTCACAATTTCTTAAGTTTTCATATATGATGTCATAAATTGAAAACTAGAATGTCGTAAATTGAGAACAGGGGGGTGTCGTAGGATTTTGTCTTTCGGGTGTCGTCGAGCTAAAGCTATGGTGTCGTTAGCCCAGAGCTGGGGGGTCATCGCGCTAAAAGCATTGGTGTCCTTTCGTGAGAATAGGGGTGTCGTAGGATTTTGCCTTTCAGGTGTCGTCGAGCTAAAGCTAGGGTATCGTTAGCCCAGAGTTGGGGGGTCATCACGCTAAAAGCATTGGTGTTTTCGTGAGAACAGGGGGTATCGTAGGATTTTGCCTTTCGGGTGTCGTCGAGCTAAAGCTAGGGTGTCGTTAGCCAAGAGCTGGGAGGTCGTCACGCTAAAAGCATTGGTGTCCTTTCGTGAGAACAGGAGGGTGTCGTAGGATTTTGCCTTTCGGGTGTCGTCGAGCTTTAGCCCAGAGCTGGAGGGTCGTTGCGCTAAAAGCATTGGTGTCCTTTCGTAAGAACAGGGGTGTGTCGTAGGATTTTGCCTTTCGGGTGTTGTCGAGCTAAAGCTAGGGCATCGTTAGCCCAGAGCTGGGGGGTCATCGCGCTAAAAGCATTGGTGTCCTTTCGTGAGAATAGGGGGGTATCGTAGGATTTTGCCTTTCGGGTGTCGTCGAGCTAAAGCTAGGGTGTCATTAGTCCAGAGCTAGAGGGTCATCGCGTTAAAAGCATTGCTGTCCTTTTGTGAGAGCTGGGGTGTCGTAGGATTTTGCCTTTCGGGTGTATCGAGCTAAAGCTAGGGTGTCGTTAGTCGAGAGTGGTGGTATCCTCGCTCCCCCACCTTAACAATCATCGCACGGGTGTCGTCACTTTAAAGCGAGGGTGTCATTAGGCGAGAGCTGGGGTGTCGTACTAGTGCAAGCATATTCGTAAAATATCAAATCTTCTTGGCAGACGAGATGAGTACTTAATTTGGCTGAAAAAGACACCCTAGTTATAAAGCACTTCATTTGCAACCAAGAAACCCTAGTTACAAAGTTACGACACCCGTGTTTTATATATGCTCCTGTGTTAGTTGACTCAATACATAAGCATCAAACTCGTCCATCAAAGTTTCGAAAGGTGGTACAATTCTTTCCATGTCCTCTCCGGTGTTAATTGACTGCATACAAGTCTGCCTGTTGCTTGAAGCAGCTCTTATTTCATTTTGCATTGGTGGAGCGTCAATGGTTGCCTTGACCAGATTTTTCCTTGATCTTTTTGACTTCTTCTCGACTCCACTCTTTAATTTGTTCTCTCTTGGGCGACCTTTCATCCTAATTTGCTGAGGATCTTGAATTACAAGCTCTGTTCTTGGCTTAGCTGCGCAGTTAGCATCTACGGCAATTTTGAATATAGGTGTTAGACCATCCATCACTAAATTAAATGCATCTTCAGACACGGAGGCTATCTCTGCAAGCTTCATCATCCGATGACTCAGCAAACTATATCTACAATCAATAACATAATGTTATCGAAAACATATATTAAGACATTTCAAATAAAAAATTATCACTGCATACCGTGATTTTTGTGTGCTTTTATCACAACCTTCATATTGCAGTCGAAATCGTCGAATTGGTATTTCATGTCCTTGCACCATCTCTTCAAGAAGTATTTATCTAGTAAACGAAATACGTCGCTTTGATGAAGAACCAACAAGGCATGCCTGCACAGGTAACCCTTAAACTGAAAGGATCGACACTGGCATTGGATATCCTCAATATTTCTATCGTATGACACGATATATTCTTTGATCATCTCCTTGCTGATTCCATTGACTTCAATCCTTTCATACAACTTTACAGAATATACACAACAGTCATCAGCTTCCTTGATCAATTTAGTATTTGATGTAGCCATTTCAAGGATCTTATTCTGAAATTTTTTGAAAATACGCCTTGTATACCTTCCTACAGCTTGTCTCTCAAAAGGTGATGATGTCTTTAGGAAAGCAATCGTTTGCAATGTCCTATTATCTTCCTCATTTTGGCCTCGTACTTTTTCTCCAAGGCATCTTCGTACTTACCTATGAACTCCGTTAGTGTAGTCTTTGAATTTATAAACCCATCGAAGAAGTGATTTATGCCCTCGCTCCTTTGTGAAGATGACATCCCTGTACATAATTTTGTCAAAAAAGAAGCGTTGATTGCGAACATGAACCAGAGACAATGAAATACAAACCTGCAAAGAATGTATCCTTTAGGTAAACTGGGACCCATTTATCCCGACATTCGTAAAGGACATTGAACCAATCTATAGCCTTGCATTCTTTATATTTCTCCATAACATATGCCCACCTTTCCTCGAATGACTGTATGGTCAAGGAATCATATATCGCCTCATCGAAATCAACCATGAATTTGAGATTTGCTGTGCAAATGTGGCCAATCTTTTCAAGTATCTTCTTCAATATATGCCAAAGATAAAATCGATGTCGTTTGTTAGGAAAACTTCTTTAACAGCAGCCTCGATTGCCTTATCTTGGTCAGTTATTTTGGCAATAGATGCTTGACCACCATTTGCATCCAGCCATGACTGAAAAACCCATTTATATGTCTCAGTACTCTCATCAAACAACAATGCGCAACCAAGCAAGGTGGACTGTCCATGATGGTTGACCCCGATGAATGGACAAAAAGGCATTTGATATCTATTTGTCAAGTAGGTTGAGTCAAAGCTTAGAACATCACCGAAGTATGTGCATGCCAATCTTGACCTTGGATGAATCCAGAAGACAGACCTGAGATGACCATTATCATTGAGGTCTAAGGTATTTATGCGTTTATCACTCCCCCTAACTTGAATCTTACTCGTCCTCGAGTAAATAAGAAATTTAGAAATATGCACCAAGCTAGTCCAAGAATTGATAGTTATCTTACAGTTCTTCTTAAAAATTTCTGGTTAGATCATAAGGGAGGTACTTCATTGGATTATTAAGTTTACCATTTAGTGATAAAGTGTAGTCCATAAGAATTTATAAAAGTCTTCCTTCACCAACTTTCCACTTCTTTAATTAAGTCTTCTAACTTAATTTGGGTTGGGTGTAATGTCTTTTGTAATTTGGTTCCCTTGTGTAAAGTCAGTGCAATGTCCTATCCCCTTGCTTTCTAATTAACCCTTGTAGCGAGCTTTAGGCCAATGGCTCCCAAACCAATTGGTTTTAGGGCATTAGGTGTAAAACACCCCTCGGACTTACTCGAGTCAAAAAGGCTTTAGGTAGGACTGACTCTACTTAGGTTCTTTTACATTCTCACCTTTTTACGCGAACAACATCACTTTCTTAGGTGACGGGGCTCGGTTACTCAGTGAAAATATTAAGAACCTAATTGATTAACTTTAAGAAAGATTTTTTTCCTTTTTTTTTTCGAATGACATTTTCACCCATACCCTTATTAAGTAGATTGTACTATTAAGATCAGTGGTCAGGAGGGTCTGAAATTATTCTAAAAATTTTTCTAGGCTAAACCCTACCTTTTATTAGGTTTTCTTAATAATTTATTCCTCAGTATCTCAAAAATAATCTAACCATTGATCATTAATAGACTGCTTGATTAACTTCAAATCGAGACAGAATTTGGTACACACATCTGATTATAGTTTTACTCGAGGATTTACTTATTCTTTTTCCTCCCCCCCCCCCACTTAATTTCCATTGTCCCTAATGGAAGAAAAATTAATTTCAAGGAAAGATACTACCTGGTAGAGTATTTGAAGGTTGGAGGTTCATTGTTGCCATCTTTTTCAATCTACTTCTGTTGCTCTTCTCTGGTCATACTAAAAGAACATACTAAAAGAACATAAAGTTAAAAATAACTAATAAACTGGGTTACCTCCCAAGAGCGCTAAGTTTAAAGTCTTCAGCCAGACTGTGCTACTTATTATGATAATGTTGGGTTCACAAGATCAATTGATTCAATAATTTCTCCATCATTAATTTCTTCTATATATGGTTTCAAATGTTGGCCATTTACTTTGAATGTATTTCCCTGCTTGGGGTCTTTAAGCTCTACAGCTCCATGGGAAAATACTTGAGTTACTATAAAAGGTCCATTCCATCGTGAACGAAGTTTTTCAGGAAAAGATGTAATCTTGAATTGTAAAGCCATACTTTTTGATTTGGTTCAAAAATTTTCTACTAATAAATTTGTCATGATATGCCTTGGTTCGTTCTTTATAAATTTTTGAGCTTTCATATGCCTCATTTCGTAGCTCTTCTAACTCATTCAATTGGAGTTTCCTATTGATACCTACATTTTTCATATCATAATTAAATTGCTTGATGGCCCAAAATGCATAGTGTTCTAATTCTACAGGTAAATAACAGGCTTTTCCAAATACGAGCCTGTAAGGAGACATTCCTATGGGAGTTTTAAATGCAGTACGATAAGCTCATAATGCATCATCCAAACGTTCTGACCAATCTTTCCTATCAGGTCTCACCATTTTTTAAGGATATTTTAATTTCTCTATTTGATATTTCAACTTGGCCACTAGTTTGGGGATGATAAGGTGTAGCTACCTTATGAGTAATTCCATATTTGTTCATTAATGCTTCAAAGTGTCTATTCGTGAAATGTGTACCCCCATCACTAATTATAGCCCTTGGGCATCCAAAACGGCTAAGGGTATTATGCTGAACAAACTTGATTACAACTTTATGGTCATTGGTTCGAGTTGCCATGGCTTCAATCCATTTTGACACATAATCAACTGCCACTAGAATGTATTCGAATCCTAAAGAGGAAGGAAATGGGCCCATAAAATCAATACCCCATCATCAAAAATTTCTACAACCAAGATAAGGTTTAGGGGCATCATGTCTTTTCGAGATATATTTCTTATTTGTTGACATTGGAGACAATTACGACCAAATTCATGTGCATCTTTAAAAAGAGTTGGCCAATAAAACCCACTTTGTAGTACCTTTGCTGCAGTTTTCTTTCCACTAAAATGTCCTCCACAGGCAAGAGAATGACAGAAGTTAAGTATACTTTTGAATTCACTCTCGGGAACACATCGCCTAATCACCTGATCTGAACAGTACTTAAATAATTCAGGGTCTTCCCAAAAGTAATATTTGACTTGTGAGAAAAATCTATCTTTTTCTTGTTTTGTTCAGTGGGAAGGTACTTTTTCTATTGCCAAATAATTCACAATATGAGCAAACTAGGGAAGACTTCTATGGGAAATTGAGAATAGCTGCTCATCAGGGAACTTATCTCTGATTATTTCTTTATTGTATTCTACTGAGATCCTAGAGATATAATCTGCTACCATATTTTCAGAACCTTCTTATCTAAGATTTCTAGATCAAATTCTTGTAGTAGAAGGATCATCTAATCAGTCTGGGTTTTGTATCCTTTTTTGATATAAGATGCCTCAACGCTGCATGATCTGAATAAACTAAAACCTTAGACCCTAACAGATATGATCTAAATTTTTCTAGGGCAAACACAACTGCTAGTAATTCTTTTTCAGTGTAGTATAGTTCATTTGTGCATCTGAAAGAGTTTTGCTAGCATAATAAATTACATGAGGTTCTCGATTGAGTTTCTGTCCTAGAACTGCCCCTACAGCATAATCAGAAGCATCACACATGATTTTGAAAGGTATGGTCCAATTTGGGGGCTTGATAATTGGTGCAGTGGTCAAAGCAGTTCGAAGGATGTTGTAGGCTATTAGACAATCTTCATCAAAATTAAAAGAACTATCTTTAGTCAACAGATTACACAATGGTCGAGAAATTTTACTGAAATCTTTAATGAAGCGTCTATAAAAACCAGCATGACCAAGGAAAGATCGTACTTGTTTAACTGAGGTTGGGGGGGTAGATTTGAGATCAATTCAACCTTGGCTTTATCAACCTCAATACCTCACTCTGAAACAATGTGTCCGAGCACAATTCCCTCACGAACCATAAAATGGCTCTTCTCCCAACTTAGGACTAAATTCATTTCCATACATCGTTTCAGTACCTTAGTCAAGTTCTCGAGGCAGCTATCAAATGATGCACCAAAAATAAAAAATCATCCATAAATACTTCCAAAAATTGACCAATCATATCAGAAAATATGGCCAACATACATCGTTGAAACGTGGCTAGTGCAAATGTTCCAAAGGGACAAGTGAAGGTGGTCTTTTCTTGATTTGCAGGAAATACTGGAACTTGATTGTATCCTGAATATCCATCTAAGAAACAAAAGAAACTTTGTCCCGCTAGCCGTTCTAGAATTTGATCGATAAAAGGCAAAGGAAAGTGGTCTTTCCTAGTCACGGCATTCAACTTTCGATAATCTATACACACTCTCCAACTAGTTGATGTGCGAGTAGGAATTGATTCGCCCTTTTCATTTTTAATCACGGTAATACCTGATTTTTTAGGTACTACTTGGATTGGACTGACCCATTGGCTATCTGAAATTGGATAAATGATACCAGCATCAAGCCATTTTACTACTTCTTTCTTAACAACATCCCTCATGTTTGGATTTAGCCTTCGTTGCATGTCTCTATGTTGTTTGGCTTTAATTTCACTATGAATGTGGTGCATGCAAACGGAAGGGTCAATTCCCTTAAGATCAGCTATTGTCCATCCAATTGCCTCTTTATGTTCTTTAAGTACATCTACCAATTTATCTTCCTGCTCAGAGGTTAGGGTAGATGCAATGATTACTGGAAGGGTGTCATTGGGTCCAAGGAATGAATATTTTAAGTCATCTGGAAGAGGTTTCAATTCTAGTTGGGGTGGTTCTTCCAAGGATGGTATTAAAGGACTTGGTTTAGTTGGAAGTGGTTCATATTTTATAGTCCAAGGCGGGATGGTGTCGAACTTAGGTGGTTCTAATAACATGTTTATCTCTTTGGTGTACTCATCAATATCAAAGTCATCTATTCCAAAATGTGTAAGACATGTTTGTAAAGGATCGAATCAATCAAACTTTGGAATTTCTTATCTACTACTTCTATCATGTTTACTTCATTTAAATCATACACAGGTGGTCCTTGGGAAGCATTAAAAATATTTAATCTCATCTTCTTGTTTCCAAAAGATACATCCATCACACCTGTTCTACAATTTATACATGCATTAGCGGTAGCTAGAAAAGGTCTTCCAAGAATGATGGGAATTTGGTTAGGATTACCACTAGATTCCATATCTAACACAAGGAAGTCGACAGGAAAATAGAATTCATCCACTTTACTAATACATCTTCCAATATTCATGAGGTTCTTTGACTGATCTATCTGCCAATTGTAGTGTTACTAGTGGGTTCCAAATAACTCATACACTGAACTTGGGAGAAGGTTTACACTCGCACCCAAATCTAATAATGCTTTCTTGATTGTGAAGTTTCCTATGACACATGATATAATCGGGGTACCAGGATCTTTTAGTTTGGGTGGGTTATTTGCTGAACAACTGAGCTGACTTGCTCAGTCAAATGGATCTTTTTTGGTATTTGTGTCTTGGCTTTCCGTTTTTTTGTGCATAGATCCTTCAAAAATTTGGCATAAGCTGGAACTTGCTTGATAGCATCGAGAAGAGGTAAGTTTATTTGGACTTGCTTAAATAACTCAAGCATCTCATTCATCTTTATATTCTTCTTATCTGAAGGCAAAGGAGATTCTAAAGCACTAGGGAATGGGGCTTTAGGTATGATTGCTTGATCATTGAATTCCTTTTCTTCTTCATTTCTTCTTTTTTGTTTAGCCACTTCTAATTTCTGGGTTGGTCAGGTGGGTTCAATGTTTTTCCACTTCTTAGAGTCATGACTGATTTAGCATGTTCTGGGAATTTGTCAGGACTATTGGAACCCTCAGCCATGAATTGTCCTTTCGGGTTATCGATAGGCTGACTAGGTAACTTACCCTCCTCCCTTCTACTGAATGCTGTGGCTAATTGACCTATCTGAGTTTCTAGTTTTGCAATAGATTGTGTGTGGGAGTGAAGGATTTGAGTATTCATTTCTAGCCCTTTCAATGCTTGTAATACTTTGTCTTCAAAAGTAGGCTGATTATTCGGTGGAGGTTGTGGGATGTTTGGGTATTGTGAATATGGCATGCTTCTAAAATTGGTTTCTTGATAATTAGGTCTGATCGATGATGAATTGGCTACAGGTTGAGGTTTCCAAGAAAAAATTGGGTGATTCCCCAGCCAGGATTGTAAGTATTTGAAAATGGATCATTCTGTTCTAGGAGCTAATCGGGTTTGGGCTTGGTGGGCTTGCTCTTGAACAAGTTCAAGAAATTGGTATGCAGCTGGACATTCA
>UESW01003871.1:1684709-1776654 GCA_900491605.1 Calamus simplicifolius | reverse complement strand
TCTGAAACAATGTATCCGAGCACAATTCCCTCATGAACCATAAAATGGCTCTTTTCCCAACTTAGGACTAAATTCATTTCCATACTCGTTTCAGTACCTTAGTCAAGTTCTCGAGGCAGCTATCAAATGATGCACCAAAAACTAAAAAATCATCCATAAATACTCTCAAAAATTGACCAATCATATCAGAAAATATGGCCAACATACATCATTGAAACGTGGCTGGTGCATTACAAAGACCAACGACATGTGTCGACAGGCAAATGTTCCAAAGGGACAAGTGAAGGTGGTCTTTTCTTGATCTCAGAAAATACTGGAACTTGATTGTATCCTGAATATCCATCTAAGAAACAAAAGAAACTTTGTCCCGCTAGTCGTTCTAGAATTTGATCAATAAAAGGCAAAGAAAAGTAGTCTTTCCTAGTCACGGCATTCAACTTTCGATAATCTATACACACTCTCCAACTAGTTGATGCACGAGTAGGAATTGATTCGTCCTTTTCATTTTTAATGACAGTAATACCTAATTTTTTAGGTACTACTTGGATTGGACTGACCCATTGGCTATCTGAAATTGGATAAATGATACCAGCATTAAGCCATTTTACTACTTCTTTCTTAACAACATCCTCATTTGGATTTAGCCTTCGTTGCATGTCTCTATGTGGTTTGGCTTCAATTTCACTATGAATGTGGTGCATGCAAACGGAAGGGTCAATTCCCTTATATCAGCTATTGTCCATCCAATTGCCTCTTTATGTTCTTTAAGTACATCTACCAATTTATCTGCTCAGAGGTTAGGATAGATGCAATGATTATTGGAAGGGTGTCATTGGGTCCAAGGAATGAATATTTAAGTCATCTGAAAGAGGTTTCAATTCTAGTTGGGGGGTTCTTCCAAGGATGGTATTAAAGGACTTGTTTAGTTGGAAGTGTTCATATTTTATAGTCCAAGGCTGGATGGTGTCGAACTTAGGTGGTTCTAATACATTGTTTATCTCTTTGGTGTACTCATCAATATCAAAGTCATCTATTCCAAAATGTGTAAGACATGTTTGTAAGGATCAGAATCAATCAAACTTGGAATTCTTATCTACTACTTTCTCTATCATGTTTACTTCATTTAAATCATATACAGGTGGTCCTTGGGAAGCATTAAAAATATTTAATCTCATCTTCTTGTTTCCAAAAGATACATCCATCACACCTGTTCTACAATTTATATATGCATTAGCGGTAGCTAGAAAAGGTCTTCCAAGAATGATGGGAATTTGGTTAGGATTATCGCTAGATTCCATATCTAAACAAGGAAGGTCGACAGGAAAATAGAATTCATCCACCTTTACTAATACATCTTCCAATATTCACGAGGTTCTTTGACTGATCTATCTGCCAATTGTAGTGTTACTGTAGTGGGTTTTAATTCTTCAAATCCAAATAACTCATACACTGAACTTGGGAGAAGGTTTACACTCGCACCCAAATCTAATAATGCTTTCTTGATTGTGAAGTTTCCTATGACACACGATATAATCGGGGTACCAGGATCTTTTAGTTTGGGTGGGGTTATTTGCTGAATAATTGAGCTGACTTGCTCAGTCAAATAGATCTTTTTTGGTATTTGTGTCTTGGCTTTTCATTTTTTTGTGCATAGATCCTTCAAAAATTTGGCATAAGCTGGAACTTGCTTGATAGCATCGAGAAGAGTTAAGTTTATTTGGACTTGCTTAAATAACTCCAGCATCTCATTCATCTTTATATTCTTCTTATCTGAAGGCAAAGGAGATTCTAAGCACTAGGGAATGGGGCTTTAGGTATGATTGCTTGATCATTGAATTCCTTTTCTTCTTCATTTCTTCTCTTTTGATTTAGCCACTTCTAATTTCTGGGTTGGTTCAGGTGGATTCAATGTTTTTCCACTTCTTAGAGTCATGACTGATTTAGCATGTTCTGGAAATTTGTCAGAACTATTGGAACTCTCAGCCATGAATTATCCTTTCAGGTTATCGATAGGTTGACTAGGTAACTTACCCTCCTCCTTTCTACTGAATGCTGTGGCTAATTGATCTATCTGAGTTTCTAGTTTTGTAATAGATTGTGTGTGGGAGTGAAGGATTTGAGTATTCATTTCTAGCCCTTTCAATGCTTGTAATACTTTGTCTTCAAAAGTAGGCTGATTATTCGGTGGAGGTTGTGGGATGTTTGGGTATTATGAATATGGCATGCTTCTAAAATTGGTTTCTTGATAATTAGGTATGATCAATGATGAATTGGCTACAGGTTGAGGTTTCCAAGAAAAAATTGGGTGATTTCACCAGCCAGGATTGTAAGTATTTGAAAATAGATCATTTTCTGTTTCAGGAGCTAATCGGGTTTGGGCTTGGTGGGCTTGCTCTTGAACAAGTTCAAGAAATTGGTATGCAGCTGAACATTCACCTATAGAATGGGTTGGACTCGAACAAATTATACAGACCTCATGTAATTGAGTAGATGGGGAAGAGATGTTTCCAACTTGTAGAATCCGGTCAAGTTTATGAGATAATTCATCTACCTTAGTATAGATATCTGTAGAATGACCTATTTCATATATTCCACCTCTTTTAGGTTCTACGGAGGGTCTCGACGAGCAACTGACATGTGATGTAATGAATTATCACTCAATGTCTCAAAGAGTTGCCAAGCTTCATGTTCATTTTTTAACATAAATGTCCCACCACATGAAACATCAACCATCTACCAGTGCTTTTCTAATTTGATTCATTTTTCCTATAGGAAAATATTTCTTAAGAATTCTCTTTGAAGATGATCCCAAGTTGAGATTATAACAGTGTCCAGTGAATTTAACCAATACTTGGCTTTATCTTTTAGGGAAAAAGGGAATAACTTAAGCCTAAGTGCATCATCGGAGAAATTTTGAATCTTGACAGTTGAGCAAATTTCCAAGAATTCATCTAAGTGTTTGTAGGGATCCTCATTTGCAAGTCCATAGAAAGATGGTAACATTTGGATTACACTTGACTTAATTTCATATTGACAGCCTCTACTGGAGGCACTTGAATGCAGGGAGAGTAGGTATACCTTGAAGGAGTGAAATACTCTTTTAACTGTTGTGGTTGATTATTTTCGTTATTAGGATCCATAATTCTGAGTTTGTTTGCTCTAATAGTTCTTTCTATCTCAGGATCTAAGGGTATAAGGTTGGGTTGCAACGATCGGCGACCAAGCATACACCCTACCAATGACTCTAAAGCAAACGGTTTCTTTTTTTTAATAGAAGAAAAAGAGGGAGATTCTAAAGAAAATACCCTAAAAGATTCCTAGAACTAAGAGGAATGAATAATTTAATTAGGGTTTAATAATTATTAACAATCAAGTTAACAAAAACTAGACTCTCTATTCTAGGTTTACCCTAGATCTAGACAGCTCCTAACTTCCAAGACCGCCTTGTCTTATTGAGTTCAAAGTCCTTAGGGGCTAATGTCTAATTAATTTTAGAGTTTTAGGTTTGGGTTAATATAAAATGAAGGATGTGGTTTGTGGGCCAAGGAAGGGTGATGAAATCCTCACCTTATCTTGATTAGGGGTTTGTGCCCTTAAAGTTAATTATGAAAATGCTATGCAAACAGATGTCCAACTCTTAAAATTATCAAACAAAATTAATCTAATTACTTTTTTTTTAGATTTTTGTGATTAGGTTTCTAATTTCCTAATAAATTATGAGATGTCAATGAAAGAATTTTGAGTTTTGCAGAAAATAAATCCACCTAAGTCAATCTAAGCATAGAAATAAAATAATTATTTTATTTATATTTTTATTTTTATTTTTATAAAAAAAATTTATTAAATTATTTATGTTTTATGGAAGGTGTCTTAGGGTTTTTCTTTCAGGTTTTTTTTTAGGTAAGTTAATTAAAAGGAAAATTTGATTAGGTTAAAATTGGATTTGTGGCAAAAAGGAAAGTAATAATTTTTTTTAATGTTAAAAGAAAATATGCAATTCTAACAATTAAGGAAATAAAATAAAGATACAATACTATTCAAAAATTAAGAGAAAATTAATCTAAATTTTTTTATATTTTTATATTTTTTAATTTTTTTAATTTTTTTCAAAATAATACACTTAAGTCCCTGGCAACGGCGCCAAAAATCTGATGCGTGTCGTAGCGCAATGATTAAAACACCTTAATTTCACTATTAGAATAGCGAGAGTAAGGGATCGATTCCACAGGGTCTTTAGCGATTATTTTGAAATAAATTTATAAATTTAACTAAATAGATAACTAAATAGATAAGTAGTAGTGCAAAATAATCAAGATATGGCCTATCTTATAAGAGCATGGCCCGTACCCATAGATCACGGCCCGTCCCTTTTAAGCATAGATCAGTCTAAAATTATTTCCACTTAAATATAATTAAACATGAATAGAAACTTTATTTCATAGCATTCAATTAAAAAGTTATGACATTAAGAAGGCAACATATTGCAATAAATTCCTGAATCAAACAAAGATGGGATGGAGTCATTGTTCCTCCTCTGCATGCGCTTCCCGAGCCAACGAATGGAGCCTCCACTGCTACTCAATTGCTCCCGATACCAACTTGTCACCGGGTTGTTCTTTTCTATTTCGCAACCACGATGATGGCGTTAAGGATTTCTCCCTAACCAGCCTATACCCATTTTTCACAAGCACAGACAATCAACACATCACAAAGACGAGGTTTACAGGGGAAAACCTTCCCAAGGACAAAGCCCCCAACCAAAGTATAATATATATAACTCTGGATTACAAGATATAGCCTGATTCGGCTAGCACTCCTCACGTCCCTAATAAGAGCTCTCAAGTGCCCCAAACCCTAACTTTCCCTTGCACCTCTTGTACAAAGATCTTGCTCGTCTCGTCGCGTGACCCTCGGGTCTTGCACCCTCCTAGCGCGCACGACTCTGCACCTTGCAGATGCGTTGGCTTGCCAGATGACTCACGCTTGAGCCACCTTGTCGTGAGGCACGACTACACACCCGCCTAGTCCATAGATCCTCAATGGCTCCCGCAGCCTCCAAGTCACGAACAGAGGATGAACCCATGGACTCATAGCGCCTCTGAGCAGAGCCTCCACGGACGGCTCTTGGGAACTCCAAGCCACGGATGGAAGAAGAGGAGATAACGGCTTGAACAGATCTCCCGGGATGGACGGATCCACATGAGAGCTCCTTGGGACTCCCCAAATTCTCCACAGAATAGACACCGCACGAGAACTCCACGGTCTTCTCCCAGAACAGAGGACTTCTCCCAGAATAGAGGACTCCACGGACGGTTTTTTCGGATCTCCCGGATGCAGCATGCTGGACGGACTTCCCTCCTCCCTCTGCTGCTATTTATAAAAGCCCGGACGCGGTGAAGACGTGGAGAAGAACGATTTCTGCTGCCAAAACAGAGAACGCAGAAGCAACGAACGACGCTTGAGAAAATCCCGAAGAAATCGTGAATAAAATCTAAATTCCTTCCAGATGAATTTAATTTGTCCAATTTGATAACCTCCTATCCAATTTATTCCGTAATTGGTGGAGAGAAAGATTTGAATTTGAATCAGAGAAAAATCGGCTGAGAGAAAACAGGAATATGCTGAGAAGACGATGAAGTCGGCACTGGGTTTACCGACTTCGCTTTAAAATGCGTGCTGAAACGGATAAATCAATAAAAATTAATTTAGGCTCATCTTAAATCTGATTTGAGTGTCGTTTGTGTCATTAAAATTTCTAAAATCGAGCTCTTCAAATTGATAAGGTTTTACCTAAAATATTATATAAATTATTAAAATAATAAATAATAATAGGTACGTTAAATTATTAATTAATAGGTTTAATTATAATTATTTATGCGTTTATCAGTATAGAAGAAATTAGGATTTCTGAGTTGCATTTCGGTGAAATGGATTACCATCGACTGAGCATCTCCTTCTTTCAGCTTAGATTGACGTTCGCGATAAATGAAATTACGAGCATCCTTCTTTGCAGCGGAACATTCACGACATGTAAATTACTGATCTCTGCCTTCTCTGGTATGCTGATCCTCCTATGCAACCGTAGATAACCAGTTGATGTTATGGACATCCCATGGTTATATTCTAGAGAAACCTCAACCAATATCCACTTACCACTTGTAGCATTCAGTCTTGCTTTTATGGACGCCATGCAATCAACTTTCCCAGTATCCCTATGATTCATGCTCTTCTTTATTTTCTAGATTTTTCTTGCCTCCAACACGCCAGGTGCTTGAAGCAAAGTTATTTATTGTTGTTGGCCCTGCTACACACTGTTGTGATTCCAAAACCAACTCTTTTTGCGTATCCATTGTAGAAAGTATATACATCATCTGCTGAATTGAATTCCATTCCAGTTTGAGGAATTACAGTATCAATCCCTGTTTTTGGAGCGATGGGTGAAGGTGCACGGCCGGGAGTGTGCTCAATTTCTTTTCGATTTATAATTTTAGCATCGTCTGTGAAAATATAGGCACACAGTCATGAACAATGATATCCATAGATTTAGCTATCAATATATCCTGACAAAGCATTAGGACACCAAGGTGAAAAAAATACGACACCTCACTTGAAGAAATACGATAACACAATTAGGCTGTTACGACATCCCAGCTCTCATCTGACGACATCCTAGCTTTAAAGCGACGACACCCGTGCCGGAACTGTTAAGGCGGGGACCGACGACATCGCCGACTTAGGCTGTTATGATACTCCAGCTCTCATCTAACGATACCCTAGCTTTAAGGCGACGATACCCGTGCCAGGACTGTTAAGGCGAGGACCGACGACATCTCCGACTTAGGCTCTTACAATACCCCAGCTCTAAACTGACGACACCCTAGCTTTAAGGTGACAACACCCGTACCAGGACTGTTAAGGCAGGGACCGACGACATCCCCGACTTAGGTTCTTACGACACCCCAGCTTTAGCTCGATGACACCCTAACTTTAAGGCGACAACACCCATGCCAGGACTATTAAGGCGAGGACCGGCGACATCCTCGACTTAGGCTCTTATGACACCCCAACTTTAGCACGATGATACCCTAGCTTTAAGGCGACAACACCCGTGCAGGGACTGTTAAGGCGGGGACCGACGACATCACCGACTTAGGCTCTTACGACACTCCAGCTTTAGCGCGACGACACCCTAGCTTTAAGGCGAAGACACCCATGCGGGGACTTGTTAAGGCGGAAACCTATGACATCCCTGACTTAGGCTCTTACGACACCCCAGCTCTCATCCGACGATAACCTAGCTTTAGCGCGACGACACCCGTGCGGGACTGTTAAGGCGGGGACCGACGATATCCCCGACTTAGGCTATTACTGACACCCCCGCTCTCATCTGACGATACCCTGGCTTTAAGGCGGCGACACCCGTGCGGGGATTGTTAAGGTTTAAACTGGGGTGTCGCTCCCCCTTCTTCTCCTCTTCTTTATATCCATTCCCATGCTCTCTCCATGGTTAGTTATAAGCACGGGTATCGTAGGCTTGTAACTACGGTGTCTTAACAGTAAATCTGGGGTGTCATAGCTTTTATGACGATACTTTGGAGCACGGGTGTCGTAGGTTTATAACTAGAGCTATATGGAAAGGAAATAACGAGGAATATAGGCCGCCGAAACACTCTGACAACACCTCAGTTCATAAGTTATACAGTATGACATTCGTGTTACAAAACACTAAACTCTAAACAGTTATGACTCCTAGAATGTCATAATTGTTTTGGTCTAAGGAAGTTACATGCGCATTAAACAGTTTCCTAAAGCATTAACTTCCTCTAACGATAAAAAATAGTTGGTGTAATAAAGAGCTTTACAAAGAAGTGGGAACAAGGACTTTTTACTTCCTGCTGCGGATGACATTTTCTCCAGAAGTTTTTGTACAAAGACTTCAGTAGCTACGTATTTCAGCTTCGAAGCTGAAATATTTTCTTCCGACCGGACTCTTAGAGCGAGGGCTCAAGATCTTGCTCAAGAAAAATTGAACTGATTCCTTGCATCCGAAAGCCCAGAGCGAGGGGGAAGAAAGAGTTTTTCTTGCACAGATGTAATCCAAGAAAAAATGGCGGTAGAAGTAGGCTGAGGGAAAGGACATTTTCGTCTGCACAGTAATTTTAAAATAAAGGCGAAGCGCTTTTAATGGCCATCACAATCAGAACGTAACATCGTAGCATAGCCATACCGTTCCTCAATGTCAGCCACATAGGATGCACATGGACCAATCAGAAGAGGCGGTGCAGCCCACGTATGACTTGCTGCACCGAGGGCAATGTACAAAGACTTTTCCTTTGCTATGAGCTTGACCCTACAATGAGGCTTGGCTTGTAGTAGGCCCTTGTTGTGGGCTTGGTTCTATAATCGGGTAGCCAATCATAGAGGCCCTTAGACTTTTGTTCCAAACACTAGACCATAGACTTAGACCTGACAATTCAATGAATAAAATTGATTATTTAATTTAAAATTAATATTATTACTGTAGGCAGGCAACAATCAAAGTTTATTGGCAAAAAAAAAAAAAAAGTCTATAGGAAATGAACTTATGATTACTATAAATACATATAAGAATCTTGTGCATATTTGTATGAGTACATGTTGGCATGACTATATATATTCGATAATAATTGCATTAGTGATATCATGTTGATTATATACAGAAATTTATTATGATACATATTATGATAGTTTGGATGTACATGTGTTGATAATACATATGCCAGTTATGTTAATTATGTGTGAAAATTTATTGTGGTGATGGTTTCTCCTTTTTCTTTGCCTTCTTCCACATAACTATTGAATAAATTTTTTTTGAGGAATTTGCTTTGCTAATTATTTTCTTAAAAAGTTTTGATTTTTTAATATTAGTTGATGGTTAGCTTCTAATATTCAGTTGAAGCTTGCAAATGACCTTGTGATGTCGTTATACATTCTCGACAAGAAAGTTTTTTTTTTTTTTCTTTTCTTTTCTTGATTGCAAATGGCGTCACGCTCAGCATTGCATTGACTTTGGCACGAGAGGAATGATTTGATCTTGATATGCCTCGGCTGCAAGTTCGCATTCTGTGCGGGCCACCTCCAATGTGGCAAAAGCCATTCGCATGGCAACCTTATGCTGAACATCCTCTTGTGTACGGCATTTACGCTGTGTTTCTCTAAGAACTCAATATCAATTCATGACGCGCGAATAATTGGAGCTCAATTGCAAGGGTTTACCGAATTTCATGGATCTTTTTGCCCTTTATCTAGAACTCGTCTGAAGAAAGAATTGAATTTGCAAGAGCCAAGACAAGTTTTTTTAAAACAATATCCATGGGAAGGAAAAAATCTTTATGTACCGAATGCCAATTTGCCATCAGCTTACGGTGCACGCTATGGCTTATTGTAAGAATTCAAGCCATGATGATAGGCCTGCTTTGCTATAAGACAGTCTAAAAGAAATCTTTCTGCATTGCATGTGGTATAAAACTATACATATCATGCATGTTGATTGATGATGCATACCTATAAACTGTACATGTGATGCATAAAAAATAATTATTTTTGATATGCACTCGCATGTGAATATGATTAATCATTACGCATAATGCATACAATTTGCATCATGCCTGAAGCGCAAAGTCCTCTCCTTTCTTCTAATGCCCGACGGACCGTTGAATACGGAACACAGCTCCGCTTTAAATTCCTTCCATACCCTTGATGGGACTTGTGCAGCACACATTAAGAACCATGTAGTAAAACATTAAATTGAATGAAAGAATGTTTATATACCAAGGCTACTCAAGAATTCTTTCAAATTAATCCACGTCAAGGCGGAGGGCCGGGACCAAGAGTGCTTTAAACCATTTCATTCTGACAGTCTAACCTCCATGTTAGATAAAGACAAACTTAAGCTCAAAAGTAGCCAATTGTAAGACTAACCAAAAGCTAGAACGAACGAATATGAAAAGCCATTATGTTTCCAGTTAATGCAAAATTTACAGTGGACAATATTGTAAAATTCATTGTGACAACCAGGATCTCTCATCTTGTGCAAGTTCCTAAGGGGTCAATTCATGAACAGCGGAAAGACGAGCAGCTCAACTGCATCTGCTCATTGTCCTCACCCACTTCTACCGCCAATCTATTAACTATGACAGGACGCTATTGAGCATGGATGCAATCTTTGCCGTTTTGTAGTCATCCCTCAGTTGAATAAATCTGGAAATGGAGGGAAAACCAGCACAATCAATGCAAAGATGACCATGTCCGTCAGCTAGAAGGGAGCATTGAGCTGCTAGAAAAGGGATGGTAATATAATAGAGGATAAAGTTGTATACCTTAGTGCATCTTTCCTGATGCTTGGGGTTCCTTCGACCAAGGATGCAAGGCTTTCAGGTGCCACGATAAAGACATTAGCCATGCTGAAATCAATGATACGTTAGTGCCTTATTCACCCACAGAGTAAAAGGAACGGGAATAAATAGACTTACATGCCCAACAGTTCGAATTTTTCATCAATGGAAGGTGCATTAAAGCTGCGAACAAATTCTCCATACTCTGTAATGTCACGCTTCAGCCGCAGCCCACCACTATATAGGCGCAAATAATTTGCTCATCAAGTAAACAAATGCAAGTGGGATGGCAAGATAAATAAAGCTTCAGGGCTTTTTAAAATTTGTTTTTCAATATGGCATAAAATATTCCTTTCCCCAATTTTTGGCCAGCAAAGCTGGAGTGTCACAATCTGTAAAATGTCTGTAAGCAGATATAAGGTACTGAAAGAAATGCTATCCAAAATTTGAAACAGTGGAAACAGGCACTGTTTCAAATTATGTAGAAGTTTAAAAGAAATGCCCTCCTCTGCTTGATTGGATACACCGTTCTAGAATTTAGTGCCTCAGAGGAACTACACCCTGCACGGTTCTGCGCTCAATAGAAAAGTGCCTGCTCTTTTAATTTTGGTCCAAATAAAGCCAAATTCTCTCCAGCAAAATCTTGGCGCTTAATCTCAAATTTTTTCAATAGATGAATACAAAGAAAATAACTACTTTCCTACATCATGGATAATTGGATCTCATCCCAATCTTTTAGTACTGGGATGAGATGGAGAGGTGTATCAGCCAATCAAGTCCTCCACAACTCTTCTCACTATCTCATCTCATTCTCATCAAAAAATTTGAGAAACACCAGCTACCCTTTCCAAAACAAACCAAGAAACTAAAACATCTTCTGCACCAGACCTGTCCCTATTTAACTATCCACCTGGCCTCCCTCCTTTATTCTCTTTAAGATAGGGTATGACTTCCATTAGTTATCCTTTTCATGGTGTTACCCCTCATCATTCAACCCAAGTAATTGAAACATATGTTAGAGTTTGAATAATAGTGCACTAAAATGAAAATTGCTTAAGGGTGAAAAGTTCTTTCACTTGATCTATTATAGTCCAGCTATGTATCACATTTTGCATACTCCCCCCCCCCCCCCCCCCCCCCCACCCCGCCCCAAATGCGCGCACACATGAGAGAGAACTCAACTCAACTCAACTCATCTAAACCTTTTCCCAACTACATGGGGTCGGCTACATAAATCTGCTTCCTCCACTCTGCTCTATTCAGGACTGAGTCGATATTCAAATTACAAATAGTTATATCTTGTTTAATTATTTCTGTTCATGTTAGTTTAGATCTACCTCTACCTCTATACTTACCATATATTGTTAAAAAATCATTCTTTCTAACTAGAGCATCTAAAGGTTTCGTTGCATATGTTTATTTCGATTTTCTCTCATTTTATCTTTCGATTGAGGCTACTCCTATCATTTCTCTTATATGTTTATTTCTAATTCTATCTGTTAAAGTTTTACCACATATCCATCTTAACATATACATTTCTGTTACACTTAATTTATTCACATGAGAGAGGGAAAAATCCTGTTTCCATCGTTTATTTGAAAAGGTGAAAAGTGACAGGTAAAATTGGCTCGTCCTAGGATAATCTGTCTGCAGCCCCAGTTCACTGATAGATCAGAGAGAATCATTGAGTCTGAAACTGGACTAGAAGCCAATGATAATAGTTAATAATGTGTTAAATGCTGCAAGTTGTTCATTTTATACAAATGCTTAAGCAGTTGCTGTCGAACCAAGCGTAGGATTGCACCACTTAAGCCTTAATGAACATGCAGGCTTTGTTTAGTTCAATGAGAATTTAATTGACAAATCCTAATTAAGCACATGAAACTTATCTTCGTATGTTATTGTTCTGTTGCTAGATAGTGTGCTAGCATAAATGAAACTTTTGTGAACTTCAGATGTATTTTTGGCAAGGAAATAGAAAATTTCTGTGTGTGAGAGAGAGTTTTCGGAGTGTGGCTCGGCATGCTGGACTCCAATCCTTCACATTATAAGATAGAATTATATATAAAGAAGCCAAAAGGAAAAGAATAGAAGCCGTAAACCGTGTAAACAGGCACCACTCTATAATCATTTCTGATCGTTCAATGAGATTTGCTTCAGCAGAGACTATAACTCACTCATCTTGCATTCATCAGGCAATTATGTCACATAACAAATTCAAAAACATGATACAACATGTGCTGATGCATTACACATCACTAGTGCCTGGCACGTGTGATGTGACTTGGTGGTGAAGAGAATAATGATGTAGCAAAACTAATAATGAAAGACATGAAGCCTCACCCTCTCCAAAGGGTAATTTGAAAAATACTAGACTAGTACAGAGGTATTAGGATTGTAGAGCACTTTCTTGATTAGGATTCTAGAGATTTATTAAATCCACAAGACTCATTTGGAGGCCTATTTAAGATTATTCCAAACCCTCTTAAATATCTTTGTTTTTCCCTGTGAGGGAGACGTTAAACCTTTCTTGATTATGCTTTTATTCTTTTACTTTTCTAGCCAGTTCTTCATAGAGAGTCCAGCTATGCAAGGCAGCCGAGTAATCAAAGAAAACTTCAATAATGAAAGACCATCCAATTAAATAGTAGAGAATAAATCATGGTTGATGTAAGATATATGTTGTTTACATACACGAACATTTGTATATTAGCTAGAACAATACAGTTTCTAGTAATCGCGCGCTACATTTCACCCTCTTAACAAAAAGAGATAAGGTGATTTCTTAGAGTGAACTAGGAATGCCATTTAAAAAATGATCTTCCCCCGAAAGAAACTTAAGAATAAGGTGCAGATAATCTAAGGTAAGAAAGTGCAATTATAGAAGATAATCTAGCCGTATTATTAGAGTAAACCATGAAATGCCTAAAAAAGAAGCATGGTTGATCATAAAAGGGAAAAACCAAGCATTCTTTTTGAGAGGGAATGTTAAAGGTGGAAATATCAACAATAATGCAGTAACCAGCTAGATAAGTTATAAAGATTATGAAAATAAGCAAAAGGATGCTGCGGCCATAAAAAAAAAAAATCAAACCACATCAGCAAATGAAAAAAATAAATAAATTGAAAACCACGAAGATGATGGCAAGAAAATGTAAAGCTAGACACAACTTATGAAAATCACTATGATTAGTTGGTTCAAGACTTGCATATTCAGGAAGTCAAGAAATTGGAAACGAGCAGCACAAAGTAACCTAAACCTGTGCTGAACCGGCGAGGATTGATGCCCTGTGATGCTCACGGTATCATGGTACACATGCATGCCAAGTGTTGGCACCAACTTGACACTTGCCAGCACAGCTGGCACTTAATCATACCCTCGGTTATTTATAAGTCCATTTAAATTTCAATTGAAAGAAAAAGCATTATCTTTAACCATCAATTTAGAAGGAAAAAAGTCCAGCATGCCTGTAAGAATGACTTTCTGATGTTTGTTCATACTTGTGTCCCTGTGTATTACAAAGAGTACAGACAATTACCTTGGACTAAATGTGAACTTCTGCCAATGATTAAGCAGCACCTTGTGCAAGCGATTCCCCTAAAATTATAAACTCCTTGTTATAAATCAACAAATACATATCAGAGAATCTAATCATGAATTAATAAAAATATTATTTTGTAACAAGGCTGATAGTGATGATGCAAAGAGTTCACTGGACAGACAAAATAAACAATAAAGAACAAAGTTGTTCCATCACTCCAGAGAATAAGAACATAAAAAGCATCATCTGCCCTAAATAGATGTTTATCTAGGCATGTGCATAACATATCTTTGACAATATAATCCACATAAGCATGAACTATTGGTCGCATGTCCTTCTGAAATTTCATCCCTAGGAGGCTAGTAGTAGCATGATAAAAATAACAAAGCAAGACTCAAATAGAAAGGAGGCGGTTTCTCAGAGTTGTTCAACCATATTCCATGTGGAAATCATTTATGTTTCCAACAAACAAGAAGATGTAGATGTTGCAAAGTCACATGTGACATATGGACATATCCAGCTAAACACATGCACACAGATAGCCACATGCATGCTCACATGCACACACCTACAAACACCGACAGAAGCATGCTAATTTGAAAGATAATGTTGTTGCTCTTGTATAAGGACTGATATACTCTTTGACAAGGGTGTGTCTATGCCACCATATGCCGAACTGTCCTGAATCAGGCAGTTCAAGATAAACCGAACCAAATTAGCTCAGAATCAAGATAGTTTGGCCTCTTGGTTTGGTACAGAAAGCAAATCGTCTCAAACTGCCCCAAACCGACATACCAAACTGAATCACTCGGTTCAGCACAATTCAAAGCGGTTCATGGCTTAGGACCCCTTAGTCCACCCGATCAGTATGCCACCAGTTCGATTTGTTACATTCCATATAGAATTGTACTAGTCTGGTACCAAAATGGTACCGGTTCTCGGTATGGCAAAATTTGGTACATTTGTAACTGTAAGAAGTGTCTAAACTTGAGTTCTAATAATTCACAGAACTTGAGTTCCAATGTTTGTTTTGACAGACATCATGCATAGAAAAGTAAAAAATTTAGGCACTAAAATTATCATCAAACTGTTATTAGTAACAATTATCATTTAGATACTGCCTCAATGGTCCCTTTCCAAGGGTTGTAAGAAAGGGAAGGCATCCAAGCACCATTAAATGCCCTGCTCGCCGAAATGAACCCACATCCCTCATTTCAGGCTGAGTTATGTGCAAACAAACACCTGGAAGTGACCACTTCCAACATTCCATTAGGGCTATTTAAATGAACACACACACACCCCAGCATAAGGGTATATTTTGCTATATATATTAGACAGTGACATGGCATGCTTCTCTTCAATGGTTGAGTAGGTACATAAACTTACAAGCTCAGTCAAAAATGATTGCTTGTTGAGACCTTCTAGAGCAGTGAATGCAACCTCAAGCACACGAGATAGGTAGGCTACAACTCTGAAGATTGCCAACGGACACTTGAATTTATCAGTAATCATTGTACTTCTGTCTCCTTGTACAGAGTCATGAAATATAAATGCCATCGTACCTTATGCAAGCATTCGTTGGTCGATGATCAGGAGCATTTCCATCATCAGGAGATCGATAATCCGTGGTTTTCTGTTCTGAAGACAGCAAGCGCTCAACCTGCAAAGCAGATTACCATAAGATTGAAAAAATTGCAATATACGATAGCCCCTAACATGAAACATCAAAACTACTAATGGAGCTTCTGTATTGACATTTACGAAGTGTAAAATAGCTGTGTACGTCTGTCTAATAGCCCTCACAACTTGAAGATCAGTTCTCAACAAAATGCTTCCTTATTACAAAATCATCTTATAACAAAAGCATACATAGTAGAAAGAAGTGCAACAAAAGATGAGGTTTTTTAAGTCTCAATGATTTTGACCGAGCACCCATAACAAGAACTCTTGTGGTGCCCAAGAAAATATCAGTTTATGCTTAGATTCATGATTTTCCCTTATTTGTGTGTGTGTTGAACCTCCATTGGATGATTTAGAATTATTACTGACAGCCTTTCTAGTTCCACACTGCCCCAGTAAAATGCACAATTTTCTCTAAAAGTGTAAATATGTAGACAATGTTTTGGCATGTGGTCCAAGGTTTGCTTAACACTAAAGGCATTCAAGGTACTCATCCCAAGGGGCTGATAGCAAATTTTTCTAACATAGGATGATGAAACTTCCAAGTTGCAGTAACAGGGGTGCTCTAAAAGGTAGAGGTAGGACAGATAATTATGCCTTTCAAGGTGGTGTGTGCAAACATCCCAGTCTTGAACGAGCATGTTGTCCTCCTTGTCAAATGATTTTATCAAAGTTGCAGGCTCAACTCAACTCAACTAAGCCTTTTCCCAACTACATGGGGTTGGCTACATGAATCTACTTCTTCCACTCTGCTCTATTCAGGACTAAGTCGACATTCAAAATACAAATAGTTTATCTTTTTTAATTATTTTTGTCCATATTAGTTTAGGCTTACCTCTACCTCTATCTTTACCATACATTGTTAAAAGACCACTCTTTCTAACGAGAGCATCTAAAGGTCTTCGTTGTATATGTCCAAGCCATCGTAATCGATTTTCTCTCATTTTATCTTCAATTGGGGCTATTCCTATCATTTCTCTTATATATTTATTTCTAATTCTATCTTTTAAAGTTTTACCACATATCCATCTTAACATGCGCATTTTATTACACTTAATTTATTCACATATTTCAGTATTTTCAACACTCTGTTCCATATAGCATAGCTGGCCTAATAGCGGTTTTATAGAATTTTTCTTTCAATTTTAATGGGATGCGCCAATCATACAATACTCCCGAAAACTCCTCCACTTAATCCATCCTGCTTTAACTCTATGATTCACATCTTCACCTATTTCACCTTCTTATTGGATAATTGATCCCAAATACCTAAATTTTTCACTCCTTGGTATCTCTTGGCTTGCAATCTTCACGGTTTCTTCATTTGTATTTCTACTTTCTCTAAAATTACATTTCGTGTATTTAGTTTTAGTTCTACTAATCTTAAAATCTTTAGATTCTAAAGCCTCTCTCCAAATCTCTAGCTTAGCATTTACTCCACATTTAGTTTCATCAATCAACACTATATCATCTGCAAATAACATACACTATGGGATATCATTTTGAATATGTTTGGTTAATTCATGTATAACTAATACAAAAAGATACGGATTTAAGGCAGATCCTTGATATAAACCTACAGTAATTGAAAACTCACTAGTTTCTCCTATTGTTATTTTAACAATAGTTATTGCTCTATTATACATATTAGAGTTACAGGCTATCATAATGAAATGCAAAAACTGTGTAATGCTTCGACACTGTACTCAATAAGGGGAAAAGTCATTCACATTCACACCTCAGATATCACAGTGTCAATGCACTGCAGAAGTCCCTTCTGAGCAGCACCCTCAACATTCGACACAGCTGTGCCCATTTCTTCACAAGAAGCTGCATGAGCACCATCCACAGGAAGCAAGAGACGGGAAATAGCATTGGAAAAATACTGATGAAACCAAAGAGACACTATCAGTGTTAATCTAGTAAACAACACAAGACAACTAATCAATATTTTATAGAAAGGGTTACTTGTTGAAGTATTGCCACACTACTAGCACACCGTTGCACAGCAGTCATGAAAGATCTAATACTACTTTCACCACCAGCAGCAGCAGCTTCTGCCTACAAATCATTCACAAAGCTCTAGTCATACTCCAAACACAGATGCAATAATTCATCACTACATGACAAAGTCAAAATGTAGATTGGTGATTGTTAATGTATGATTTGAAAGAAAGGTCGAGTTTAAAGGAAAGGGAAAGTATAATTATCATACAGCAGAAGCAGCTGCTGCAGCCACTCTTCTACTGACACTTGTTCCAATAACAAATCTTTCTCTCTGTGCTGCAGCCTCATTCAAACTCTCTCTGGCCTGCTCAAGTCCTTCAGTTAAATATTGGCTTATCTGTAAAAGATTCAACAAGTTACTTGTTACAAAAGTTTTGTAACTAGGGCAGTGCAGTCAAAAACATATCCCTTGTACGGTACTCAAACTTACTTGATCAAGTACGCAGGTAAACACCAATCTTACATTAGTTGCAAGGATGGCAGGCTGCATAAAAAAAGTTAAATAAATAAATAAAATAACAAATTATTTTCTAAATTGAAATAGCAAGGAAACAACATGATATTTCTGAGACAGAAATTTAGCAAACGTCAGCTTACTGAGGAAAGAAAATATTTTCACATAACATTGTAAACAAGAAAACAATATTTTGAAGGTCTATGACAATGGCACCTCCATGCAGAAACTTTCATAAAATCAATTACACATAATTTAACAAAACTAAGAGCAGAAAATATTTTGTTTTAAACAAAAAGGGGAAAGGAAGAAAAAAAAAAAAGAATTGCAATGCTTATGCAACATACGTGTTTCTACTGAAACTTTAAGTGTGGATGACATGCTGCCTCCACCTTTGACTTATGATTAACTATTTTTGCCACTGTGGAGGCACCATAGAGCACAAGCCTTTCATTCACAACATCAATTATGGTAATTGCATGGTTGCAGATAATCTAACAGTGCCATTAAATCAGGGCTATAATATGTTCGGCTTGGGAACGGTTCACACAAATCTGCATCCATTAAGAACAGAGAGGCCCCAAAGCTAGAGAGTGAGAAAGAGGCCTGGACTGTCAGCGACCATAGAAAGAAAGGGCCTCAGGCAAAAGGCTAAGAAAATATGATTTAAGGGTTGTTGATATAAGGGCTGGGAAGGGAGATAGCAAGAAGACATTATAAGGAAGTTGGACTTTCCAACAAATGATGGGTTGTTTCTCTCTTTTTTTCCTCCCCTCTTTCGGTAGCCTCCATGATGGTGATGAAACTGGCTTCTACTTAGGTGCACTCTTCCTCTCTTCTTAAACATGTGTAAATGATGGATTCCAGGTTATCATTGATGAATTGGCTAGATAGCAACCAGCCCAAAGTTACATTGTCATATATGGATAAATTTAACTGGACCCCAGAAGAAATAAAAAATTTGAACCCCGGGTGCTCTAATGCATGCACATTCATCAGCTAATAATTGAGTTTGATCAAGGTTTGAAAACTCTGTTTCAGTTTCAGTTTTGTTCAGGCTTGTAGAGTTCCAATTTTAGTAGTTTAGGCAGTTTCGCTCCAAGATTCGGAGTTTCAAACATTAAAAAAAAGAATCAAGATAGAAGAAAATTAAAATGCCATGAAAAAGACAAATTAGAGTATTTTGTGAAATGTAGGTTCTTTATTTGTATATTATCAACAATTCTAGGCCAAAGTTAATATTGCAAATAAGTAAATTTTATAAAGCATATTGGTATTCTCTGTTATGATATTATATATCATTTTTTTTAACCTAATTTTCTCAAAAATTTATTACATTTAACAATTTAAATCTTTTCGCTTCCTGATGCATTCAAAACTTCTTATTCATCATTTTTTAAGTAAAATTTGTAAATAGATTGAGTCTGAAACTTCCCCCTCATTTTCAACACCAAGTGACTAAAATGTGTGGTCAAATAATGCCACATTTTTTTTGCAAAAAAAAGAAGTCATTACTATGAACGATGGCAACTTTGTTTAGTCATCCACATTAGTCTTTGCATTATTATAAGGGCCTTTCAAAGGTGTTGGCATGTTAAGGGTTACTACCCCTTATTTAACTTGACAAAGAAAAAATAATGACCATCAAAATTGAGACTTCACAAACCATAGACCTAAAGAAATAAAGAAATAACCAAATATGATAGTAAACACCAAAACAAAACATTAAGAAAACATCCATAACTAGCAATGGTTAGCTTTGGCCAAAACTGGCTAAAACAATTAAAATCGGTCAATTTCAGCCAAAATTGATCAAAACTACAAAAACTGACTAAAAACCAGAATTGCGGATTAGTTTCAGCTTAGTCTTAACTAAGACAAATCAATTTCAGTCTTTTGACCCAAACTTAAAAACCTTTGGTTGAATTTATCACCTACAAACCTACACTGAGTTAAGTCTTTCTCAACTTAGGATAACTTATCCTTACCTTAGGAACATAGGAACCTAAAAAGCATGATCGATAACATACTAGAATTTAAATAGTGACAAGATCTTCATCATAAACTAGACATATTGTATTCAACAATCTTGCTTCATCAGATGAAACAGGAACTTGCTTTCGGGATAAAAGGAACTGTTTCCTATTGTTGTAAAGAACTTTAATACAAAATTCAAGAGTTGCAAGCAGTATAGATGGGGCATAGAAAGCCTAAGACAACTAACATAATGAATCTTGTACTGTTAAATTAGCTTAACACACCATTAAGTAAGAAAAGGAGTCTATCATCCAAGGTTTGTAATGCCGACTTGTATCAACCATAGGAACCGGTATTGCAATTTGATTCGATACACATTAAACTAATCTAAATTAAGCAAAAGTACCCTATACTGTTGGATTTCTAAATATTAGTATTCTATCTTAATACAAGGTGAGTATGGTACCATTTGTAACCAGTAATGTATCAGTACAATTCCTAGAACTAGTTTGAGCAGACCATGCTACCATCATTTTACCTTCTCTAAGACTAAATGAAGTTTTATCGTCAGTAGCAATACCCATCATCTCATCAAAATAAAGCAAGAATTCATGACCTAAGATATAGATTTATTTAACTATCCTTTTTACTAGGAGGGATACTAGAAACGATCTGCTAGTTTTTTAAAAGATGTCAATGACCTTTCTTTACTCCTATACCAGAGGTATCCACCCCTTACAGCCTGAAAATTACTAGCAAAATATCATAGTTATTTGACCCAAAACAAATGGCCGTGCATTACCAAAAACTATAAATTTGACCTCAGCCTTGTTGAATAAGGAAGACACCACTGAAAAATGACATTAGGAAAAGCAACTTGAATGGTTAAAATTTTGTTAGAGTTCTCATCTCTAGCCACATTGAAGTTTCACCCTCCTTGCAAACATGAGAAAAAGAGGAAATGGGGAAAATTCTTCCCTTGATTCTTATTAATCAAAATTCAGAAAAAATATATATCATAAAACAATCTCCACTTTCTCTCTTCCCAAATAACTCATATCACTACAAGGACATAAGGTCCCAAAGCTCCTCACTTTGCTAGTTAAATATGTTCCCACCCACAAAAAAAATTGAGTCAAAACGTCAACTGAGAACACCTAAAAATGCCTACCAAAGACAAGTGATGTCACTCAAACACCTCATAGGAGATACACAGTGCACTACTTTTTCATACATAAGACAAGAATTGATTAAATTAGAAGGGTTACTATTTTGAAAATTATCAATAATAAAGATGTCCTATCAAGATGTTACTTTAAAAAAAAAATCAACTTGATAGAAATCCTTGCCAAACATAAACTCTAAAGCCACCATAACAAAAAAGAAGTTGTGAAAAGAAGAGTGGGAGAGATCCATGCTCTTTGACTTACAAGAAAAAGGTATGCTTTAAGAAAGTGTTCCACTTCCCCACCTCAACAAAGTTCTTTTAATAGTTAAACTCCATACAGCATTGCCATTAACTTTCTCAGAAGACTGAACTAGAAATCCTCATCAAAGGCATATATAAAGTTGTGGGGAAAAAATATTCAAGCCAAGAAAGATCCTATCATCCATATAACAGCCACAAATTATTTGCCTATGAAACTTCAACTTCGCAAATAGCTTTCCAAAAAAGGAACGAAAATGCAACATGCCTCTTTTGCACCTATAAGTCTCAATGACTTCAGTGAAAGTGTCAAATAACTTGCAAATTGACTCAAAATTGATCAGACATTTTTGCTCCTTCCACCTATTCCAATGTTTTTCAATTTGAATTTTCCACCATCAAGAAGGATTGCCAATAAGGGCATGAGGTTAGTGAAGCGATTTAGAACATGAAGTTGATGAGAACAAGTCTCAACACCTCCCAATACTTACTCATTTATTTGGCTCTTCAATTATTAGCTCATACTTGATCATCTTCATAAAACCTACATATCAAAAAGAAAAGGGAAACTGCTAAGGGGTTTTCAAAAAATAAGGGGAATAAGACCACCATGAAATATAAGATATCTTAATCAAGGTTTGCAATCTCAGTACTGGACCCATATCGGAACCACATTTATACAATGTCAATATGCCCGTAGAGGGGTTGGTTCAGCATGTCAAAATTTGGTAAATCCTCCATACCAAGTCTTGGTACAGTATAATACACCCAGTATGGGATGGAATGCACCGGTATGGTATACCATGATCTTAATAATGTGATAGCACTTTACACATTTATTCCCTTTGAAATATCCTTTGATAAAGATCACATTGAAAACTTGGCATCATTATAAAGAATCCAAAAACAAAGATTTAAATAATGACACATCATGACCTTAACAATTTGGCACTCAAAAGTGCAAGAGGTCTCCAAGGTGGCCCTAAGAACACCAAAATCATCTAGCCTCCTTGTTAAGTTTAATCAACTCTTATCGTATCACTATAAAAAGAAAGTGGGCAAGCAAATTACCTTGCCTTAAACTTCCCTCGGTATTTATAGTAATTTTTTCCAGAGACAAATTGACAAAGTTGAGCAAACATTTCACTTTTTTGCCAACAGCATTCAAGAGCATATGACTATGGCTAGGCACATCCTGCGTATTGCACTCTCTCTAAGCACTTACATCTATGATAGTTATGTGTATCCCCAGCAAAAAGACTCAAAAGAGAAGAAGAAGAAGAAGAGGAAGAAAAAGAAGCAGCAGCAGCAGCTATGTGCATCCATCAAGAATTTGATGACCCCTCACAAAAGCGCTGCACAAAGAAATTATGTTTTCAATCACCAATTAATCTGGTAACAATGTATTTTAGAGATCACCCTGCACATGTTAATGGAAACCTCCATTAAGTAGGAATTAGAACAAGGCTATACAAGCCCGGATGCTATTACATGTACTGCTGCCAAAGATAAGATTCCAAAGCATAAATTCCTTTGTATTCCCCAATCTCCTATTAATCATAGTCGTGAAAGTAAAGTTCACTTACAATGAACTCAACCTGGTAAAGTAGACCCCTTACCACCAGCAGGTTCTCTTCAAGGAACTCCTCAGATCCTTTAAAAAAAAAGAACTAGAACCATGGAATGCCAGAGGTTTGACTCTAAATCAAATGACGCTCTATTTTACTTCATTTCTTTCACAAAATTGCTTGAAATTCTTGAACATCAAAGATAAGTCAGCATCACCAAGGATGATCTCATTAGTTCAATCTTCACAACATCATCAGTGTTCTGCAAATTTCATCTATGATATTCTTAAATGAAGAACAACTATGAATATGTACTCTTACTATCTGAATAAAAGATTGACTTCAGATCCTGATCATTATTAAGAACTATCTAATTACTGAATTTTGTTCCACTTTGCAAAAGAAATAGATAACCAGTTGAATTTTCAAAAGAAAGTAAAATTCATGAGTTTATGAATTGCTATTGATCATTTAAATTCATGAGTTTATGAATAGCTATTGATCAACCTTAGGGTCATCAACTAAAACCCACTATTCTCAACCAAAATATCACAACTTATGGGCAATAAACTAGGCCTAACCTGGGAAGAAACCAGAGTGCATCTAGATATTGCCTCCTCATTCCAGCGGACAAACTCTGTTACTATAGTAACAGATATCTGTTGTTGTGTAGGTGGATTTATAGCTGATTTCAAACGTGAGATAGTCCCAGTTGATTCAGATTGTTGCTGGGCTTCAGCATGCAGCATTTCCATCTGCAAAAGAATAATATCATCCTAAGCATGAGATCAATGCATCCACCATTACCTTCTAATGGTCAAAACGAACAAGCATGCTTCAAAAAGAAATAAAATTGAGATTTGACTTTTGAAAATTCATAAATGAGATAAAACCTTTGACTGGTAAAGTTGTCCAAGAGACGCCTGCTCATATTCAGGATAATCATCTTTGTGGCCAATAAACAGAGACTCTGTGAGGCCTGAAGTGAAGGCCAGGAAATTCTTCATTAATTTTTTTAAAAAAATCAATAACAAGGAGAGAAATTAATCAGTTATATATATACACATACAGATATACACAAACACACACACACACACACACACATATATATATACACATACGTAAATACACACACATACATATACATAAGTATCTGCGCATGTGTGTGTGTGTGTGTGTGTGTGTGTGTGTGCTTGTTTGTGTCTGCATATAATTGTTTGGTTATGTGATTATCCATATAGATGCACATGCACATATGCAAACACAGAGCACTCTCTCATACATCACATGAGCACTTGCATGGGCACATTTATATGCATTACATTCATGCATTCCCTGTACATATATTGGAAACAGCCCACTAAATGGCCTTGTCACATAGTGATACAACCTGTAGTCCATTCTAGCAAGTGAAAAGAAAAAAAAGAAGCAAATAATTGAATTTTGATGCATAATAAGTTCTCTGAAGACAAGATATTATAAAAGTGATGTGTTTGAAAATGACATGGAAAAACAGTAAAAGGATGCGAATGAGCAAGCTATGCTCATACAGGTCAACTTCTAAAAACCACATTACCCATGGCTTGGTAACATGTGATGAATCAGGCATTTTGCAGTTTTCATATGCATCCCCAAGGAGTCAAGTTCAATAGAAACAATGGCCCTTACTTGAAGTCCCATCCCCAGCTGACGCATTCTTGTTACAGTCAAAGGCCCCTAAAATAGATAAGCCTCGCCTAATATTATAGGCTTCCCCATCCTATTTCCCAGTTTACAATGTGGAGGATCAGATTGGGGGTTCATTTGTTCGTCTATTCAGCTTTGTCTAGTGCATATTTGAAAGTCAGTCCAATAAACCCTTGATCTTCATGCATCCTTACAACTGTCTACAAGATGGTCTGGGCACCGACCGGCTAAACAAAAAAAATTAACTCTTTACAAGTATTTCAATGTTTGCTATTAGATCATGAGGTATTCCATAGTAAAAAAATTAAAAAATATTTACATACTACTAGAACTGAAAAAACCCAAAGGTGTCAGCAACAAAACTGCCTCTAAACCACTACAGCACCTACAAAAATCATCCTAATAAAAGCTGGGAATTGTGTCTGGACCATTAACCTATGCTTCTCAATTTAGCAAGAGGGCCTGTGAGCTAATAATAAAATTCCATTCCAACAAAAATGAATCAAGCAACCACTTAAATGAACAGATATTTTTGATATGAAGATTGAAGATGAAGATGCTGAAGGGCAGTTATAACTGAAAATGCAATGAAGTACTAAACCCTTATATTTACCTTCAACATCCAAGTCACCACAGCCCACAGATTGTAAATCTTTAGCAAGTTCCTGCGTCTTCTCATATGCCACCGCAAAAATTCTTAAATACTGCACCCTCAATTCAAACAGCATCAGATATTAATATCCAATGAAACCCCTAATATTTCATAGCGATTAAAAAGAATTATCAACATAGCTTACCAGTAGAAGGCCACCTTGTTCAACAGGAGGCAAGTTCACAAGAGATGGTTTCACCAATAGCCTGTCGAGAATTGCTGTTACTTGCTCTAAAACTCGCTGAAAAGAAAATATAAAAAATATGTTCCCACACATTAGCTATTTCACAAAATCTAGATGTGACTTCCAGCACAGCAGTGAACAGATAAGGTATATTCTAATATACCTGCACAAGTATTGACATGACACCATTAGGGGATGGGAAGACAGCCAACATAGTGGCCACCTCTTTCCGCACAGTCTCTGCAAGACAACAGTATCGGATTACAAAAAGTTTGTAAACTAATTATTAACAAGTTCAATAGAAGAATCATTCAGAACCTGTGATTTCTTTGTATAATGAACAAAGACCACGTGAAATATTGCTAATTCCAGCTTGCAAACCCTGATCACCAAGAATCAACTTGACATCTGCGTCCATAACTTCTACATCAATAAACATTGGTCGTGATGCTACATAATGTTGCATGGCATTGGTCCCTCTGTTAAACTGCATTGGTAAACAAGCTTCTCAGAACAAAGCTCACAAAAGAACTGCAATATTCACTTTAACAATACCAACCTAGAAAAAATTTACCAACATTTAAAGCATCTTTAGGAAAGATAATTCTGTCTGAAAAGTATCTTCCCACAAATCTCCAATGACCAAAAAAACTTGTCTATATATGCAGCCGTTCATATATGAAAGACATAACGGTCCATGCCAATGTTGTCAAAGGTTTGCCTAAAGCACACTCAAGATACAAGACACAAGGCATCAAGGGTTAGGTGTTTCTTATACCCTAATGCGCACCAAGGCGCAAGGTGTCAAGGGTCAAGCACTTCTTATACCTTAGGCAAAATGTTTTCATCTTGGCAGACATGAGATGAAAAAAGCATGCACTTTTAATCTAATTTAAAGTGTAAAAAAAATACTTTTCTTCATATGCTATATTTGTAATATTTTTTAAAGTCTATTATACTTATTGGACTATGTTGACTCTATGATGCACCTTCCTATACGCAATTATTTTTCTTATCCTATAAAAAAAGTTAAAATTGGAAGACAAAAACATGGAACACTAAAAATTATGTTATCATCTAAGAAAGAGGAGGAAAGACATTAAAAAACTATAAATTTCAGCTGAGAAAAAAGATGCTTTCCTTTGAGCTAACAGACTAAATATTTCACCGTTATAATTTTTTTAACTTTTCTCTATTATGTTTTGTAAATCTTGTGCCTCATTTCGCTCAGGCACGTGCCTACGCTTTATGCTTTATACCTAGGCTCGAAGAGCCCTTTGCACTGAAGTGTGCCTAGTGTTGTTAAAAAGATTGACCCATGCCCTTTACTTTGTTTTATAATTTGTTTTATTCAACGAATGCAGAACTCTACCATATAGATTCTTCTTCTTTTTAACTAGAACAATTTGTTTTTCCTTCATTTTTAAGTGCTAATACTCAACTCAACGTAACTCATCTAAGCCTTTTCCCAACTACATGGGGTCGGCTACATGAATCTGCTTCCTACACTTAGTAGATTCATGTTTTCGGGGATGTGATGAAGTTTTACGCTGGTTGTCAGCTACCTAACACAACCCTCCTTCTTTACTCGGACTTGGGACCAGCCTTGACCAAAATTATGCAAAAAAAATTCTTTCAAAGAAAGTAACTGTAAAGAGTTCATAAATTTTTCATTAACTACACCTAGAGAGATACAACTAAATTCATATCACTATGAAACATCTTTGGCAGGAATGTTAACCCACTCTAGGCTATGGATCTTGCTCTTCCAATTGCTTTTGAATGCTCTCAATCCCAATAGATAAAAACACAAGACCTTCTAGTTCACCTTGATTCAGGTACTGCCTATATTTTTTTAATATACCAAGTACTTTTGGATTATATTTTTTTAAGCTTAAATAAAGCCATTAAGTAAATGTTCCATATTTGATAATAGCAAAAATTGTGCTATATATACTTGTGGTTACTACTGCTTCTTAGGATTTCCAAAAGCATACAACCCTGGTCCAACCAAGAGTATTAATCATGCTCATGGTTTTAAATCCCAATGGGACATCCCTTGCGATCCAAGATAGGTTATTACATCAAGTGCTAGGATAAAACCATCCCACTATCATCCCAATCGGCATGTTCTAAGACATCTCTTGTTCCAAGTGTGAGGACAGAGTGGGACGATCACACATCCTATTCCAGACGGCCCTATCTCATAGGATTTAAAACCTTGACTATGCTAACGAGTTATAGGCTACATCCAATAAGCATAGGCTATCCACTACCCTCTAGTCAAATAGTAGCAAAAATCTACACCCATCAGAGTTGATCATAACAACTTAAAATATCCTTCTCCACTTTATATTATATAGGTGCAACTTCCAAGCTCCTCTATTGTATTTTTTGCAATACTCCTTCCTTTACCATCACATCTCCATCTCAATACTCAAATCTTTGAAATCTTCACCTTTTGCTTTCTTTATTTCAAACTATTAATTCAAGCAATACGTTTTAACCAATTATAATGCTGTTTCAATAGATTTGCCCTCTAAATCTTAGAAACATATAGTGATCTCACACATGCTAGAAATGCATCTTATTTCATACCAGTCACCTCGATTTTATTACTATGGCAATTGTTTGCAAGCATCAATAGGCCGACTTTTAAACCTAATACTATGAAAATGATCGCATTGACCGGTGAACTAGGTATACTTTACCATGTTTATTTTTTCACTTCAGGTACAATTTGTATTGGTTGGTAATTTGCATTCGAACAAGCATCAAAAATTACAATATCTTCAGAACTATATAAAAAAATAATAACGCTCTCTCTCTCTTGCTCAATCAAACTACTCCACTTTTTATAGCATCAAACAAAAAAAATGGGCATCAAAAGAGGAAAAGAAGATGAAGGATACAGGGCAACCAATAATTACCCTTTTATGACGAAATTGTTCAATGAAATTATTAGAAAATCTGTGGATAACTAAAACCCACAATTTATTAATTGAAATGATGAAAATATCCAAGGCTCTATGTACAATGACATATTTTGACCTTTATCCATTTTTGTTCACATTCACCATAAATTTACAAATGGATGTCTTTCTATATAAATATCAATATCTTTAATCCAGTCATATGCAATCAGGATCTGATGGTAATATCAATTAATCTGCATTAAACTAGATAAGGTTAGAGATCTGATATTCTGGACAACAAGCCAAAATACAACTCAAGCTTTGATCACCTTATCGCATAATTGAGACCCAATGGCTCCTACTTTAAAATCTTAACCCATATTCTTAGCAAATAAAGATCCATTTGTACAACCATGGTGATGCAGACAAGCTACTTAGACGCCAAATCTGATATAGGCAAGATGGCGAAGGGGATAAAGTCTAGTCTCACACCAGCTTCTTGAGGGTCTTCAATTAAAATGTCTAACCACTCTAGGAAAATTTATGATCTCACACCACTCAAGCAAGGAATTGCTTTAAGCCAAGAAAATAAAAAACTCTCAAATTTTATTATCAAATCAATTTATTCAATGGGGTACACTAGGGGCCTTTTATAGAGTAATACTAGTCCAAAAGTAATCACAGTAGAATTAAAACATTTCCAAAAATAAGAAAACACTAATCATAGACTTATCCAATATCAACAAAAATAAGACTTCTATTAACAAAGTTATGACTTCTGAAGAGGCACTCATTAAAGTTTCCTTTCTTGACTAACATTCTTCTTATTCTTGCTTTTCCAAACAGCATCACATATGGACCCTTCATGACACATGCATAGACAAATGCATGCAAGAAGCCCAACATGCATTACACGATTGAAATTTTCCTGATTGTCATAAATTACATGCATGATGCATTGATGGCTACCAACATCTCTATATTTAATGGGTTGAGGCTTGTTACTGACTTTCTCATGCATAAAATTATGATTATCGATCAATCGATATGTAGGGGGATTAAAGTTTCCTTTCTTGACTAACATTCTTCTTATTCTTGCTTTCCAAACAGCATCACATATGGACCCTTCATGACACATGCATAGACAAATGCATGCAAGAAGCCCAACATGCATTACACGATTGAAATTTTCCCGATTGTCATAAATTACATGCATGATGCATTGATGGCTACCAACATCTCTATATTAATGGGTTGAGGCTTGTTACTAACTTTCTCATGCATAAAATTATGATTATCGATCAATCGATATGTAGGGGGGTGGACATTCGCACAATGGTAAACACAGAAATAGCCTCCACACAAGGATAGGGCTGCATATATCTGACCCTCTCCAAAACCTGTAATGATGGGAAACTCAGCAGTAGACTGCCCTTTTGATCAGCCAATATATGACTACCAAAAAATAGGAAAAAAAGATGCAGCCTCGGAAGTGTTTTCAATATATCATAGGTTTTACTTCAAAGGACAACTATTCAAATAGATGCTACGCATGCCACATTCACCAAAATATCCATGAGTAAAACTCATATTTTAGAAGAAAATGGGCATGCATAGTAATATATGAACACTTCAAATTTTAAATTTTTGGCAGTACCTTTCTAGGCAAGTGAGGAATTCTTCATGTTAGAAAGATAGCCCTGAACGCTCTTCAAACAAGGATTTTATATTCAATACTCTAACACTGCTTACAAAATCAAATCAGGTTGAAAGTCCTTGACATGAAAGGTAGCCCCAAACACTCTTCAAACGAGAATTTTGTAATCAACACTTTCTGTTTACAAAATCAAATCAGGTCGAAACTACTTGACACCGTTTGTTTAACTTTCAATCAGAAGAAGGAAACCTTAGCTAGCGTTTTTTCATCATCTTTTTTCTCTTAGCTTTTTCTTCAATACAAAATATTTAATTAGTACTGTCAACAAGCACTTTGATTTTAATTCTAGTAACCAGATTTGATGAAAATTTCACAAAATTCCCAGTCTAGGTTTGTGATAAATACAATAAACCTAGAATATAATAAAATGAAGCATCAAACACCCTTGCTAAATAAACATGGAAAGAATTTTCAGTGCATTTGCCCTCTCTCTTGTTCAACAGATGCATGAATGATGATTGATAGAATTTGTGGCCTTCTTCCTTCCTTTCATTTTTTTTTTTTTTAACTTTTGTTTTATGAAGGATTTCTGTCATCCTATCCCTTTTCTCAAAATCTATTGTCTAGTTAATAATAATCAAGATTCACCATACCAGACCGATACCATTTGATCCAAGACACACCATACCAAACTGATGGCATACCTATCAAGTGGACCAGAGGACTCCAAGCATTATACTGCCCCAAACCGAGTGGTTTGGTATTGTCGGTTCGGGGTTGGTTCCATCGATTCTTCCTCTGTACTGAATGGAGAGGCCAAACCATCCTAGTTCGTGGTCAATTTGGTTAGATTCGCCCTGAACCGCCTGGCTCAAGATGGTTCGGCATACCATGATAATAATATAGACCATCTATTCCATAATCTATATAATCTGAAATTATAACTAACTACCTGAGACAAAATTTTAGCACATTCTGCCATTGTTGAGAATTCTCGCCTCTGTGATGCTACATCAAACCGGGCCAACAACCTATTCTCCAATTCTAAAGAATGAGACAACTAGTGAGAAATTTGTATGAATAAGAATTCGGGGGGAAGAAAAGAATCTTTCAGGATGTCATGGTCAACCAAACCTACCATTACAATAGTCCTGAAGATTTGCAACTGCAACTTCGAGACCCCTGCTTGCAGTTACAGCACCAACTGCTGTGGACATGCCATGTTTTCCAACATCCTCCTCAGCAAAAGCCCCTGTTGGTAAGAAAGGAAGTCACAGTAGTAGCTAAGATGTTGATGCTGACAAGGTAGTAGAAATCAGTCGAGCTTGTAGAAAGAATTATGCCAAGACAACAAATAAAGAATTTATATTCAACCATATGGCATTGCCAAGCATGGACATGTTAGAAGTAATTATGTCAGCATAAATTTCTTGTCATCAACATGAACATCTGCATGCCTTTGAGAACAAGGTGTATGCACAATCTTGCATTTGATAAGTGAAAATTCTCTTATGGCAAAGAAACAACTGTCTCACTGCAAATTTACAGGCTATCAGAATATAACTGACTGCTTGCTGTTTGAAACCTATTTTCACAGAGAGGAAACCCTGCTGCCACATTAATATGGTACCATATATAAGCTAGTAAGTTAGCAATGAAACAACAATGCAACCACAAATTGCAGAAAAGCAGAACCTAACCAGCCAAGTGACAAAAGTAGGCCTACAGTAACAAGGAGTTCCAGATGTCATTTCAGACAGCCAAGAGGGTACTCTAATATAATACTTTAGTTTTTCGCTAAAATTATCCTTTTATGTAAGTATATGCCTCTCTTTGACTACCAAATTTCTATGCAACTTCAGCAAACCACCTATCCAAACTATTCATGGGACCAGTGATAACAGTTTCTAAATCATTAAGCCATATAATTATAAGAAGGTGCTGAACCAGCAAGTGGCCAGGTATGAGCAGGGCCATTTACTTGGATCAAAAAGTTTGGAAAAAAATGAAAGAAAATAAGACATCAGATGTTTGAGTTAGAAATTGTGAAAAGGAACTGAAGAAATCATATGTTGACTACGATTTCATGGTGGGTCCTTGTTTCTGTTTTAAAGATACAAAATATGATCTAATTTCTCACTATCTGCCCACAATAGTGATACAAAATAAGATCTAATTTCTCACTATCTACCCACAATGTTACCATTGAAAATGAACTGGTTGCTTAAATATGATTCTGACTTAAAACTGACTAGCTGAAAAGAATAGTGAATAAAGCTTCTAAAACTTCTCAGACAAGGCATTGTCTCATCCCCTTGTTCCATCTTTTCCAGTGGTAATCTAAGTACAGTAAAACCACCAACTATGGGCCATCAAAAACCACACATTACCCTTCCCTCCACCACCATCTGAAACAAAATTCCAGAATCCAAGACAAAATTCATCTGATGCCACTAATAATAGGATCATGGAAAACTGGAATGACCAATATTAATATTCATAGATGTCTTCAATCAAAATTGACAAGAGAAAAGATGAAGATGTGCATGTCTGCATGCAAAAGATCGTCTATATTGGGACCACTTGATGCATAAGAAGAAAATCCCTAAAATTCAATGCCCATCCTCCTATCATCCACCTGCTCCTCCCAAAACCCACACTCTCCTACCTTGAACCATGCATCTATGGCAGGAGGAGGTCATGTCTCCAACAATCGTCTAGGGAAGAAGAAGAAAGGAAAGGGTGAAGATGAAGGTGAAGATAAGAAGAATTCTCCTTCCCAACAAAGACCCACTAGCCTTCTTCTATATCTCTAAACTAGCAGCAGGCAGACATTCCTCTGGTAGCCACTTGGGAAGAAAGAAACAGGTGAAGATAGAGAAGAGGGGAATAAGAAGAAAGAAGGGAAAGGGTGAAGACGAAGATGAATAAGAAATAAAGAATCCTCCTGCCACCAACACCCACTTGCCTTCCTCAATCTCTACACAAGCAGCAGTTAGCCATTCCTCTGACACCCGCTTGGGAAAGAAGATAGAGAAGAAGAAGGGGGAAGGGTATTTGATGGGGTTAATGGGGAAAGAAAATAATTCCAACATTTTGAATTTTAACATACACTAGCTATATAACACATAAAAATGATAAAAGTTTACATGAACAGCACCAGAATGTTTTTTTTTAATATTCGGAACAAAAAAACAGATTTCCTTTAGATAAGGAAAGAATAGTCACTTACGCAATTTCTGTGCAATTGAAGCAGCCTCAGCAACACGACTGTCATCAGAAAACAGAGGTGAAAGTTCCATAAGATCACCAGGGCTGCTGTTGAATTCCATTAAGTACTGCAATTATTTATCATGATTTAGCAGAAGCCACACAGTCCGTAGAGCAATAAAATTACAACCCAAACAGTCATCAGCCACAGATAATGACATGTGCCTACTTTAATAAGCTCTATTGTTTGATTGGCAGTTTCTCTCTGGGAATCTGCACTCTGACAACCAAAAAATGTAACTTATTAGATTCACAAAACATAACATGTTGTAATAAATAAAACCTTATTCCATGCCCATGGAAAACCAGGAGCTGATATATAAGAAGCAAAATCTGCACACAACACCTTACCTGCAAATGGTCCCCGATTTTTGAAGCAGTCTGCCCCACACTAGAAATCCGTGAATCCAATCTTGCAAAGCTGTCAAATAGGCCATCAACACCTTTTTCCAGCTGAAAGGGGCAATAAAATAACAGTAATAAGCAACTATTCATCTAATAGTACATTTCTGATTTTTTCCCTTTTTTCTTTCTTTTTTTTGTTTTTTTCTTTTCTTGCTCTTTTTTTTTTCTCTTTTCAGAGTGAGCCTTTGGCTGAGGCTTAGCCCTTAACTCCGAATCGTTTCATCTTTTTGTGAAATAGTTGTAATTTAGTCCCTGTTTTCTATTTAAAAAGAAAGAAGAAACGGGGAAATAACAGTTAAAAATACATAGAATTAGAGGAAAACAATGCACCAATCATTTTAAGTTCTGCAAGAAATCAGGAATTCATTGCTCTCCTATGCTGCCAACAGAAAATTTTTATTTGAGAGTGGATGCATATGCAATTCTTATGTATTTTCCAAGACTGAAGCAAGCATGTCCCCACAACATTATGGAGAAATCTGTCACAGTATGAAAATAACTCATGAATAGCAAACCATCCTCATAATTTAATAATCATTTTGTGATAGATTTGTATCTTAATTGCATCAGTTGCCACACAACAGTTGATGATAAAAGCAGCCATAACAGGTAGTAATTACAAAGGCAGATACATGATGAAACATATAAGAAAAAATAATTCATGATGTAAAAAAAAATGCACGATAAAATAGAATTGTAATTGTACAAAGGTCAAAAAATCATAATAGAAACTCCAATATTGGGTCCTGACAGTTGCATTATCCAGGAACTAACCTGTGAAGAACAAACTGTTTCTAATTCACTGAATTTTTCAGATAATAGGTGCACCAGTACCATAAATGACTAATATTGAATCTGCAGCAGTCTGCAAGGTAGCTTCTCCTACAGCAGCACCTCATGATCTCAAGGTTGCGGTTCTAAACAAACCGAATTACATCCTACAGGAAAGGAAAATAAACTGATAACATGAAGAAAACTTATTGGAGCAACCAATGTGATATCTGCAAGAAATCAAAAGTTGACTTCCCTTGACTGTGCTTGAAGTCAACAGTACAAAGTTGAAGTGACCCTCGCAATATCTTGCTTTTAATAAGCACAAGCTTTAAAATCAAGACTACAGATGATATCTGAAATACATCAAACACACAAAATAGCAACTTTGTATGCCAATTTAGTCCAAGTCCAAATCCTATTGGACTATTGGATGCATCAGATCAGAATCCATTTATTTTGTAAAATTGATGATGATTAAAAAAATTCATTGCTCACCACCAATCTGATTTATTTAGAACTTCTGCTTCTTAGATGTATACAGTTTTCTATACCAAGCCTTTCTCTTCCTCTTTGTATGTTTTTTTTAAAACATTTACGGAGAAGACATTTCCATGGGTTTAGATTAAGCAATTGATATGGTCAGTCTCTTGATTCACAAAATGGCATGGTTTCCATAGAAGGACTCACTTTTGCCTAAATTTAACATGAATCAACACTAGGCAGCACCCGCTCATTAAGTGTTGATGTCTAGTTGCTGGCTGTTAATTAATGCAAACAAATTTCAATATGTTATAACTTTTAAGCTGCAAGAACAATCCCACTTAGATTAATTAGGCTATTAAGGTTAAGATAAATTCTCTTCTAGTACCAATTAACATTATGACCTATATCCTCCCATGCTAGTCTCCATAATCCTATTTTACCATCTGTCCATTCTATCTTCTAAAGTTCTGATTAAGCATTCATCTTTTTAAAGAAAGAAGAAAGAACAAGAAGAAGAGGTCGAATGAAAATGAGGGGAGTTTTACCCATATAAACATGCAGGTGAATATCAATTTAGCATTCATCTTTAGGAAGAACAAACACACACACAGAGGTTCTAACTGCATGTGCATTTAGTTCAGAGTCATGTGGGTTTAACACCAAAAGTTGGCCTGGCCCCATACAACAGTGTCACACACTCAGGGCATTTAGGTGACTTTTGCCTGCAAGCATATGTAGGTTCAGCGCCATTCAGAAACAAATGTCTTTTCTTAGCAACTAACATACATAAATTGCAAATAGCAAATGACACTATCCTTCTTGAACACTAGCAAACAATTCATCATGGTTCATACAAAGAGATAAGAACAGACCTCTAATATAGGCCACAGTAATGGGAAATTGATTCCATCACTCTGATACATGCCTTCCATAATCCCAGATACTACATGTCCTTTTACTTAACAATCACGGTGACCATACGGTACTCTATAATATACTTTTTGCACTTCCCTTCTCTTTATATGCTATTATCAATTCCGCAAAAGAAAGTCTGTTATATCCATATGATTCATGAGTATGTTAAATCCATATAATTCATTGGGCAACAAGTTTTTTCAAAGGTGCCTGTCTATGCGTCTCGGCAGGTGCCGACTTCCCAGCTCTCACCCACATTGCTATTCTCCCTTGTTAGGCTGTTCGCTCCTTGTTTAGCCACTCCAGCCACCAACCAAAGAAGCAGAGTGTACCATTGAGGCACTCACCAACCAAACACAATCAAGATCGGCTTGGATTAGGTTGGTTATTGAACTATCCACATTTTATTTAAAAAAAAAATAGAAGAGATAAAATATTGACATATTAAAACAGTATTAAAGACTAAAGAATGACAACAGATTAATCCCTCAAGTTAACAACCTATAAATACCAAAAAGTGAAGAGAGAACCTACAAAATTATTTAGTAAAGAGAGAACAGAAGAGAGTGATCATCATCCAAATGTTTAATACAAGCACAAGCAAGTATTGAAATTAAACATTATACAAGCAAGTATTGAAATTAAACATTATACCCTACATGTTATTCTACATATGTATATGATATATATTAGCATTGAGTCAGGTTACCCAACCCATTAACCCCAACCCAAGCAGATCCAATTAAGTTTTGCAAAATTGAATTCTGAACCAACCTAATACTCTTTAGAACCTGAACCAAATTGACCCAACAATGCCAATTTGGTTTAGTGCTCAAGGTGATCTAACAACTGCATTAATTGCTTAAAGCCGCCTAGGCCCAAGCCACTAAGTATTCCCTACCTTATACCACTTCCCAACCCCCTCCACCGTGTTGCATGTTCCCCCTTGTGAAGTTGTTTAGCTTTTTGTTTCCCTGCTTGAACCACCAAAAGCAGAGTGTATCATCGAATCCTTCCTCCCTCTTCTTCTTCTTGCATGGGCATGGGTGTTGGATTGCTAATGCCTCGCAGCTAGTAGGCTGCTACTAGCCTGCTACTGCTTCTCTTCTCATTCATGCATACATTGAATGCAAAAAAGGAGGAGAGAAAAACAAGAAAACAAGGATTAATGTGCCACATATAATGAGGAAGGGGTTTATTTAAGAGGATTTTCGCTATATAGAATCATCACATGTATCTTTTGCAGCTTTCCAGCCTTTTCCTCCCCACATAGCCACCTAATTGTCTAGGCATCTACCTAGACAATAGACAGGATCCATCAACTGATCTTGCCTAGCCCTTTTCACGACCTTGTGAGCAGCATGGTCAATTTTCTTGTTCAATGTTTGACCCACAAGTTTTAACATTATAACAGCAATGTCATAGCAATGTTCACCTAATCACCTTTGATCATTCAACAATCTCCTCATATTTAAAGATCCATAATACAAGTTAGTCAACCAAACCAAGCTAGTCATTTTATTGTTTTCCAATATTTGTTGCCTTTATTTCATCAACTAACAATTCCCAATCTTTTTTGACATTAAACAGCAGAATACTAGCACCTATAAGCATGTTTTTCTTCTCAAATTCGACATGCATCTCCTTTAAACTCAACAAGTCACTGATGCATCATCCCTCTTCTAATTAGGTCATGATCGATCTTTAACCAGAAGTGTAGAAAGCATTTTAGGTCCAAAAGACCATTGGAAAGGTGGGTCATACACTTGTTGTATGATAGTTTTAAGCTACATCATGTTTACGATGTCATATGGTGCCAAGGAGCTATTTAGTTCCCATCAATGGTTCATGGGCACAGACACATCAATTGGATTTGGACGTTCAGACATGTCCAAGTGTCTGACAAGATAAGAGGAATATAGAGAGATACAGGAATAATGTAGTATGATAATTTTAATTGAAGTACATATATTGGAAATTTATACAAAAGAAGGCATTAAAACTATCAGGTATGCCAATATGATTCTTCATCCAAACTTCACAATTTGCTTAAGAATTTTAGAAAAATGACATTTTGCAAAGTTATTTAAGTACCTATGTTCTTGAACAAACTATAAAACGAACAAAAGCTCACTCTTAACATTATTAGCGGAGTCCAACGCCCTACTAGTTTTAAAAGCTGTTATTAAAAAAAATGATAATCATCCAAGTGTCTGACACATATCCGAATTGGATACATATCCAACACAGATGCAAGGAGATAGACATGGGTGTCTGAGTAACATAGGACCAAATTAGAAGAAACTAACAAAGATCCATAATTGCATTAGGCCTACATGGTGCTTAACAATATCAATATGCCAGAAATAACAAAACTTCCCATGAAGGACCTCAGTCTAGAAAAAGCCACTGAATCGAAATAAGGACCATTATTCTATACTAACCCCGGTCAAGGTTTTGCGGTGCTTAGCATCTTGGATGGCAACCTCTTTCTTTAGATTCTGGACTCTCATGTCAATCTTCAGTCCAGGAAAAAAAAAAAAAATCTTTAGAACACTCCAAGATAAAAGAAGGAATGAATAATTATTGACTATAATTAAAAAGACTACAGGGTCTCACCTGGCGTCTGAGATCAACCAACTCCGTGCAAGAATCCTGGAACAGAGCGAGGAGCTCATCCACCGCCGGGAACATTGGAGTCAACGACCCACGCAGGTTTCCATTTGGCAAAACATCCTGTCCACCAGCACCGTCGATTGAATCCGAATCTTCCTCTTTAAACTCCGGGAGGAGCTCGTTCACCAAATTCCCAAACAACGCATCAAAAGAGAATTCCCCCTACAAAATCAACGGAAATAAGAAATAAAACCCAATTCCAGCCCATAGAAAGAACAATTGAAAAAAAGAGAACGTAATTACCTTGAAGTCCTCAATGTCGAGTAGAAGAGGGAGAGAGGCAGCAGACGAAGCCTTTTCCGATACCATGGCTTCTTGCATCCGCTTCAAGTTCATCACGAGATCAGAAGATCCAAAACAAGAAGAATAGATCAAGAAATGAGATTCAGTTTTGATATTACGAACCAAATAATGGGACGATTCAACCGGAGGCAGTGGATCACAGCATCGGCTAGGGTTTTAGATCGCGAGATCTGAAATTTTGGAGGAGTTGATAAAGAGATCGAAGGGTTGGCGAGGAGGTCGACGGGCTCCCGCCAGGGAGAAGAGCCTCGATATTTTTAAAGCCTGGCGGGTTGAACGGACTTTGGAAACGATACGAGGAGGGTTTATTTTTATGCAGGGCGGTCCGAACGAGAGCGCTTCGTGTTTTTTTTTTTTTTTTTTTTTTTTTGGTAATAACAAGTGATCACACAAGTTTGATGCGAGTCAATCCAGATACATCAAAAAATAGTATTTAATTTAATATAAGGAATAGGCGACTGAAGTCGCTACCCAATCTGCCGTCGCATTCGCTTTTCAGTAGATATGTCGTATCTAGACAGCAAGAACATCCCGAAGGGTGGCCCAAATATCATAAAGAAGAGGGTTGGTAGGGATGTGATCATAATAATCCTGCCAAACCCATCGGATAACCGTAGTGGAGTCACCCTCGATAATAAGACACTGAGCATGGAGTATTCAGGTGGCATATGAAATACCTATCCATGCTGCATAAAGCTCGGCTAGAGGGACAGAAGAGGAGGCCAAAGCCACCCGCCGCCAGCATCACACCATCAGTCCCACGAATAATAAATGCCGAGCCAGCACAGCGACCATGAACACTCCCATCGAAATTGATTTTGACAAACCCTGGAGGAGGGGCTCCCAAACTATAAAAGCTATATGCCGAGTCGCTGCCGAGGCAGCAGAGAAGCCCCAGTGGCCAAAGCTGTCAGAATCAATAGCAGACCCATGGAGTGCGTACTTTTTAGAGAAAGAAATAGCTTTCCTCACAACCCTCCTAGGAGAGACCGCCTCGTCAGTGAATATGAGAAGGCTGCACGATAGCTAAATCTGATAGGCTGTGTCAGCCCAGATAGCGCCCTACTGTCGGCCCTCCTCCGAATATCACTCAAAAAAGCAATCCTCTGTGAAACATTAGCACCCTCCCTGGGATGGTATCCGATCATCAACCAGATCTACCTCGCTCTAAAGCAACTAAAAATGGCATGATCAGTGGTCTCCTCCTCCTCCTGACCACATAATGAGCAAGTAGCCTGGATGTGCATTCCTCTCCTAGCAAGCATAAAGCAAGTGGGAATGCAATCCCACGCAAGCTTCCAGATAAATAGCTAGATCCTGGGATGAATAGGAAGCCTCCATATCCATGCAGCATCCATCATACGGTGAGGGTGTGGCCTATAGATCTTCATTAGATCCCCGGTAGGCGCACGAGTTAGGCATGATCTTCTCCATAATCTGGTGTCAGATGAATTCCCCAGGATGAGCGGGATAGAAAGAATCCTGCTTGCTAACTCCTCCCCAAAGAACTGAGCCACCGTGGGAGTGCGCCATGAAGTGCGATCCTGAGAAATCAACTCTGAGACTCTCATACTGCTAGGAGCATCCATGATGATAAAGGTAGGCCAGAGGGAAAGGGGAAGCTCAGCAATCCATGTATCCTGGATAATATCAACCGAGGATCCATCACCAATCATCCATGAGATATTATCCAAAGAAAAAGTCTTTGTACACTGCCCTCAGTGCAGCAAGTCCTACGTGGGCTGCACCGCTTTTTTTTATTGGTCCATGTGGATCCCATGTGGCTTGACACGATGGGACAGAATAGCAGGGGATAATGTTATTTTTTGATCGTACATCCATTAAAAGTTGTTCAGCCTTTCACCATTGGTGTGCAAACGAAAATGCCATTTCCCTCCAACCTACTTCAACCCGCCATTTTATCGGAAGAGAGGAATGGATCATCGGAGTGAGGATACAAAAGACGTCGAGGGCATCGGCGGCGTCTTCGGCATGGGAATCCTCCGGGCAAGCAACCCTCTCCTTCTTCGCATAGACCATCGGGTTCGCATTGATCAGCCCTAGCATCATCTCTTCCCTGCCAACTTCCCTTCCCCCTCCCTCTCTCGCTCGCTTCTTCCACCACAGTCAAAGCTCGCCCTAGTTCAAAACCCACGACATCCTAGTTCAAAACCTTAAGACAAAGCATCAGTTCAAAACCCACGACACCCTAGTTGGAAACCCACGACACCCTAATTCAAAACCCACGACACCCTAGTTCAAAACCTTAAGACAAAGCATCGGTTCAAAACCCACGACACCCTAGTTCATAACCCACGACACCTTAGTTCAAAACCTTAAGACAAAGCATCAGTTCAAAACCCACAACACCCTAGTTCAAAACCCACGACACCCTAGTTGAAAACCCACGGCACCCTAGTTCAAAACCCACGACACCCTAGTTCAAAACCTTAAGACAAAGCATCATTTCAAAACCCACGACACCCTAGTTCAAAATCCACGACACCCTAGTTCAAAACCTTAAGACAAAGCATCAGTTCAAATCCCACGACACCCTAGTTCAAAACCCACGACACCCTAGTTCAAAACCTTAAGGCAAAGCATCAGTTCAAAACCCACGACACCCTAATTAAAAACCCATGACACCCTAGCTCATAACCCATGACACCGTAGCTCAAAACCTTAAGACAAAGCATCAGTTCAAAACCCACGACACCCTAGTTCAAAACCCATGACACCCTAGTTAGAAACCCACGACACCCTAGTTCATAACTCACGACACCCTAGTTCAAAACCTTAAGACAAAGCATCAGTTCAAAACCCACGACACCCTAGTTCAAAACCTTAAGCCAAAGCATCAGTTCATAACCCACGACACCCTATTTCAAAACCCACGATACCTTAGTTAGAAACCCACGACACCCTAGTTCATAACCCACGACACCCTAGTTTAAAACCTTAAGACAAAGCATCAGTTCAAAACCCATAACACCCTAGTTTATAACCCATAACACCCTAGTTCAAAACCCACGACACCCTAGTTGAAAACCCACGACACCCTAGTTCAAAACCTTAAGACAAAGCATCAGTTCAAAACCCACGACACCCTAGTTCAAAACCTTAAGACAAAGCATCAATTCAAAACCCACGATACCCTAGTTAGAAACCCACGACACCCTAGTTCAAAACCCATAACACCCTAGTTCATAACCCATGACACCCTAGTTCAAAACCTTAAGACAAAGCATCAGTTCAAAACCCACGACACCCTAGTTCAAAACCTTAAGACAAAGCATCAGTTCAAAACCCACGACACCCTAGTTGGAAACCCACGACACCCTAGTTCATAACCCACGACACCCTAGTTCAAAACCTTAAGACAAAGCATCAGTTCAAAACCCACGACACCCTAGTTCAAAACCCACGACACCCTAGTTCAAAACCTTAAGACAAAGCATCAGTTCAAAACCCACGACACCCTAGTTAGAAACCCACGACACCCTAGTTCAAAACCCACGACACCCTAGTTCATAACCCATGACACCCTAGTTCAAAACCTTAAGACAAAGCATCAGTTCAAAACCCACGACACCCTAGTTCAAACCCACGATACCCTAGTTCAAAACCTTAAGACAAAGCATCAGTTCAAACCCACGACACCCTAGTTGGAAACCCACGACACCCTAGTTCATAACCCACGACACCCTAGTTCAAAACCTTAAGACAAAGCATCAGTTCAAAACCCACGACACCCTAGTTCAAAACCTACAATACCCTAGTTCAAAACCTTAAGACAAAGCATCAGTTCAAAACCCAAGACACCCTAGTTGGAAACCCACGACATCCTAGTTCATAACCCACGACACCCAAAGGTTTTGAACTAGGGTGTCATGGGTTTTGAACTAGGGTATCGTGGGTTTCTAACTAGGGTATCGTGGGTTTTGAACTGATGCTTTGTCTTAAGGTTTTGAACTAGGGTGTCGTGAGTTTTGAACTAGAGTGTTGTGGGTTTTGAACTGATGCTTTGTCTTAAGGTTTTGAACTAGGGTATCGTGGGTTATGAACTAGGATGTCGTGGGTTTCTAACTAGGGTGTCGTGGGTTTTGAAATAGGGTGTCGTGGGTTATGAACTCATGCTTTGTCTTAAGGTTTTGAACTAGGGTGTCGTGGGTTATGAACTAGGGTGTCGTGGGCTTTGAACTAGGGTGTCGTGGGTTTCTAACTAGGGTGTCGTGGGTTTTGAACTGATGCTTTATCTTAAGGTTTTGAACTAGGGTGTCGTGGGTTTTGAAATAGGGTATCGTGGGTTATGAACTAGGGTGTTGTGGGTTTTGAACTAGGGTGTCGTGGGTTTCTAATTAGGGTGTCGTGGGTTTTGAACTGATGCTTTGTCTTAAGGTTTTGAACTAGGGTGTCGTGGGTTATGAACTAGGGTGTCGTGGATTTCCAACTAGGGTGTCGTGGGTTTTGAACTGATGCTTTGTCTTAAGGTTTTGAACTAGGGTGTCATGGGTTTTGAATTAGGGTGTCATGGGTTTTGAACTAATGCTTTGTCTTAAGGTTTTGAACTAGGGTGTTATGGGTTATGAACTAGGGTGTCGTGGCTTTTGAACTAGGGTGTCGTGGGTTTTGAACTAGGGTATCGTGGGTTTCTAACTAGGGTGTCGTGGGCTTTGAATTGATGCTTTGTCTTAAGGTTTTGAACTAGGGTGTCGTGGGTTTGGAACTAGGGTGTCGTGGGTTTTGAACTGATGCTTTGTCTTAAGGTTTTGAACTAGGGCGTCGTGGGTTTTGAACTAGGGTGTCATGGGTTTCTAACTAGGGTGTCGTGGGTTTTGAACCGATGCTTTGTCTTAAGGTTTTGAACTAGGGTGTCGTGGGTTATGAACTAGGGTGTCATGGGTTTCCAACTAGGGTGTCGTGGTTTTGAACTGATGCTTTGTCTTAAGGTTTTGAACTAGGGTGTCGTGGGTTTTGAACTAGGGTGTCGTGGGTTTCTAACTAGGGTGTCGGGTTTTGAACTGATGCTTTGTCTTAAGGTTTTGAACTAGGGTGTCGTGGGTTGTGAACTAGGGTGTCGTGGGTTTCCAACTAGGGTGTCGTAGGTTTGAACTGATGCTTTGTCTTAAGGTTTTGAACTAGGGTGTCGTGGGTTTTGAACTGATGCTTTGTCTTAAGGTTTTGAACTAGGGTGTCATGGGTTATGAACTAGGGTGTTGTGGGTTTTGAAATAGGGTGTCATAGGTTTCTAACTAGGGTATCGTGGGTTTTGAACTGATGCTTTGTCTTAAGGTTTTGAACTAGGGTGTCCTGGGATTTGAACTAGGGTATCGTGGGTTTTGAACTGATGCTTTGTCTTAAGGTTTTGAACTAGGGTGTCATGGGTTATGAACTAGGATGTCGTTTTGAACTAGGGTGTCGTGGGTTTTAAACTGATGCTTTGTCTTAAGGTTTTGAACTAGAGTGTCGTGGGTTTTGAACTAGGGTGTCGTGGGTTTCCAACTGATGCTTTGTCTTAAGGTTTTGAAGTAGGGTATCGTGGGTTTTGAACTAGGGTGTCGTGGGTTTTGAGCTAGGGCGAGCTTTGACTGTGGTGGAAGAAGCGAGCGAGAGAGGGCGGGGGAAGGGAAGTTGGCAGGGAAGAGATGACGCTAGGGCTGATCAACGCAAACCCGGTGGTCCACGTGAAGAAGGAGAGGGTTGCTCGCCCGAAGGATTCCCACGCCGAAGACGCCGTCAATGCCCTCGACGTCTTTGGTATCCTCACTCCGATGATCTATTCCTCTCTTCCGATAAGATGGCGGGTTGAAGTAGGTTGGAGGGAAAGGGCATTTTCGTCTGCACACCAATGGTGAAAGGCTGAACGACTTTTAATGGATGTACGATCAAAAAGTAACATTATCCCCCTGCTATTCTGTCCCATCGTGTCAGGCCACATGGGATCCATGTGGACCAATAAAAAAAAGCGGTACAGCCCACGTAGGACTTGCTGCACCGGGGACGGTGTACAAAGACTTTTCCTTATCCAAAACCGTCGGAGCGTGCCGGCAGACTTCCTTCCAGAAAGATGAATAACCATGAAGAGACTGGAAGTCCGAAGAGGGAGTCCAGGGCCCATAACGAGCCCACATAAAAGAGCTCCAGAAACAATGCGGATCCAAGAGGAACCGCGTAGCATGCCTAGCAATCAACGCCTCTCTTCTGGCTGTAAAAGACTGGATTCCAAGGCCACCTTCAGAGATCGGCAAGCAAACAGTGTCCCATGCAAGCAAATGAATACCATGGCTGTCCTGCATGGAAGCCCAAAGAAAATCTCTAAAACATCTCTCTATCCTCCTCAGGCAAGTCCTCGGAATATCTGCATTAGATAGGAGGTAAAGAGGCAGAGAGGTGAAAACCGAGCGTAGAAGGGCGATCCTCGCCATCATAGATAATCCCGTGATCTGCCAGCCATCAATCCGGCCACAGACCCGCCGCTCTAGGTCGATGTAATCTCGACACCGCGGTTGTCTACCCGTGATAGGGATACCCAGATAAGCCAGCCTGTCAGTCTGAGTGGCAATACCCAAGATTTGGAGGATGGCCTCCCTTGTAATAGTGGTCGTCTTCGGACTAAAGCAGATCATAGACTTATGAAGATTAACTCGCTGCCCAGATGCCTGACAGTAGAGCTGGATAATGGAAGCAAAGGCCGCAGCATTGTGTATAGTAGCCTGCCCCAATAATATGCAATCATCAGCAAATAAAAGATGAGATATCGAGGAGCCCTGAGGAGCAGCCATAAAAGGAGCAATGCGGCAATCATCCTGTGCTAGGTGAATGCCCGTGAAAGAGCATCAGCAACAAGAATAAACAGAAAGGGATAGGGGGCATCCCTGACGCAGCCCAACAGCAGAATAGAAAAATATGTCTGACTACCGTTAATGATCAGAGAGAAAGATGACCTATATATGCAGCCCATGATCCAGTCAATAAGAAGGTCGTCAAACTCGAATTCCTGGAGGGTACGGTATAAAAAATCCCAGCTAACCCTATTATAGGCTCGCTCCATGTCAAGCTTGACAGCCATAAAATACTATTGGACAGAAAATCTCTGAAGATCGTAGATAAATTTTTAAACTATACAGATATTATCAGTAATATAATGACCTTTAATAAAGACATTCTGCTCAACAGAAATGATGCGGAATCATCTTATACAGGCGGAGACAATAATGCGCGTCTTTGATCAGCTTGGGCCGGTGGCTTATATGATGATGGCATCGTCATCATCATCCTTGATATCAAAATGGCATTTGTTATTGCTTACTTTTTTTAATATACTGCTTGTCATGTTACGACTTCTCCAATAGCTATTTATATGAAGAGTGCGACGGTGGCATGATGTCACACGTATCTCGATCATAATAGAAAGGGTAAAGAAGGGCAATATTATGATAACAGTAATACTGTGTTTGAACTGAGAGAAAAAAATAAAATAAAAAATAAAAAAAAATTGTTTGAATGAAAGGAAAAAATTGAAGAGAAGAAAAAATAAAAAAAGTGATAGCTTCGTTCAAAAATTTTCTTTTCAAAATTAAAAGATTTAAAAGAAAAAACTATGTGCTATTTTATTTTTCATTTCAATATTATTAGGTCATTGATAAAAAATATGTAAGCATTTATAATAAAAATATTAATATTATTATAAAATTATTATTTATTTATTTAAATTTTTTTTCTACTATTTTTTCATCCAAATAAAACATAAAAGCCTATCAATCAGTGAGCCAAGTCGTAGCGCCTCATTATGCCAAAGATTTGTTGTTAATCTAAAGCAGGAGTCGATTATCTGTTGTGCTATTTGCTGTCTGGGAGCTCGCAGTATTATTGTTGAAGGGGATTCCATTACTGTTATCCACTGGATTAGGCAGGACTTCCGCGCCCGTTTGCCTATCATCCACTTGATTGGAGATATTCATTCTATCCTTCAGGGTATCTCTTGCGCCAGGATTAGGTACATCTACCGGAAAGCCAACTCTGCGGCAGATTGGATTGCTGCTAGGATGGCGTCTCATTCTGATTCTTGAAGCTGGAAGTCGGATGAACCTTGCCCCCTGTTCTTTCCCAAATTTTGTACTCTAATATATCGGATTTGACTCACTCTAGACTGATGTGATCATCCGCATGTACCAAAAAAAAAAAAAAAAAAAAGAGCAAGGAGTCGGTTACAAAACTGAGATCATTTGGCATCGGTTTTGCTTTTCGAAATCAAATTTTTATAAAAATAATATTAAATTATAAAATATTATTTTAAATTATATTTTTTAGATTTCATGTGACATTTTTAAAACCACGTTAGCAACTGGCTGAAGAACCATTTGAAACGACGCTTTCTTAAAAAAAAAAAAAAAAAAGAGAAGCAGGATTGAAAGAAAATAAAAGAGGACGAAAGAATGCCAAAAAGAAAAAATAAGAGGAAGAAATATAGGCGCTTGGCTCACGGGTGGGTCACAAAGGAACGAGTGGGCGCTTGGTTGCTTGCAAGCGTGGGTCAGGAAGAGGGAAAAAAGCAGGGCAAAATGGCGCTCGTAGAAGCACTATTTTTGGGATGACGTTTTAAAATTAGAATGGCGTCTTTGAAAGCATAGTTCGAAATGGCATTTTTAAAATCGCTTTTTAATGTCTCTATTAGCAAACTGGCATGATCAAAAGAATAATATTTGAAATAACGTTTTATACTTTAATATTATTCTTACAAAATGTTTGATTTCGGTACCAAAAGAGCAAAACTGGTATCAAATGATACCGATTTGCATTGCAAACGACTCTTATGCTCTGTTTGGATGAAGAGAAAAATGAAAGAAAAGAAAATTAGGAGGAGAAAAAAGTGGGAAGAAAAAAATTGAAGAGAAAATATTTTCTCCTTTGTTTGAATGAGTGGGAGAAAAATAGAGAGGAAAGAAAAGTTGATAATTTACAATGACAATAATATCCTTATTATAGATGATTAAAAAATGCATCGGTTATTTTTTGGAAGGGTTAATATTGGAATAAAAAAAAGAAAAGTACTTTTGAGTTTTCTCTCCGAAATCTCTTCGGTGAGAAAACTTTTATGTAGGGCCCATCACTTTTTTCCCTCTATTTTCTCTCTAGTTTTCTTTCCTTCCGACTTTTTTCTCCATCCAAACAAGATAAATTTTATTTTCTCTCCTATTTTCTCTCTTAGTTTTCTTTCCTTTCTAATTTTCTCTCCATCCAAACATAGGGTTAAAGTAAGTTAAACTCGTGATGCTCTTTGGCATATATTATCTCTCCACATAGGCATAAGCCTGGATTGTATTATGTAATTGCTCTTGTTTATAAGAAAATGTTATCTTACTGATCTTGGTTGTCACGATATGAATACGATATTTCTTATAGGGATTAGACGACAATGATGCCTTCTAATAGAGTAGTGGAGACCTCATGTTAGATGATGATACGATATTTCACCGTCAAGCACCGTTTCGATGTTTTATAATTTGCAACTCTCTTTTCTTTTAGAAGTAAAGTATGAAATTTTGTCTCAACCATGATTTCATCGGGCACAACCAAGGCAACAACAAATATTTTAAAATCATTTAAAAATTCTTTGCACGCACCAAAAAGAAAAGCTAAAAGGGAGTATGAACAATAATTTATTTAAAATTGGATCATTTGTCATATTCACAAGGTAAGATTTGGACTTGGATCCTATTAATGTACCATAACCTTGAATCATTAACAAAACGATTCACATGTAGCAGTTAAATTATTCAAGATGTCATTTTTCAATAATTAAGTAGGAATTAACTGTACAAGGTTTGTGATAAAACATTATATGCTTGTCAAATAACTTCTAGAGAAAAAGAAGTGATGAAACCACTAAATCTAATAAAACATTATCTGGCTGAATATTCCAGATATAGGCTAGCATGATTTGTTCTTGCTATAAAACTTATTCCTCCTTTTCATAATTACAAAAAGTTATGCCAAAAATTGAGCCAAATAAAAATATAAATAGCTAAGAATTGTTTGTTGTTTTCTATTTCATCTATCTTATTCCCAAACCAAATACAATGGAAATGTTCTATCCTTGTCTTCTCATATTTCAAAAGTAAGAAGGGATTTATTTTGTAATCTCTCTATTAAATCTATAATCACGATGGGTCTAATAAACTTGTTACTAATTGATCCATTGCTTGTGGGGTTAAAAGAAAACAGCAAATACAAACCATTATTTTTAGATGACCCAAAATTGACTCATCAAATAATTTTTCATGGAAAATAATGAGGTCAATAAACATTAGCCCGTAGTAGAAAAAGGTACTTAGCTTCAGGAGTTTGGAGAAGAAAATTAGAACGAGAGATATGGATTAAGAGATAAAGAGAAGGATATGAAACGGATAATTACATAAAAGTATATGCAACAAGATCAGTAAGCCATATATCTCTCTTGGTAAATTCTTGTTTCATTTCTCCTTGCAATGATATAAAATAGGAAAGCAAATGGACTAAGCTTATGCTAAGGATTTCAATAGCCAACCAATAGGGCTATAGATATTCATGCAATAGGATACATAAAAAACATAGTAAAAAAGTTTTAGGAGAATCAAAAGGAGTAATACTTGTAGGAAAGGAAACTTGGTGATGGAACGATAAGCTGCCATCAAGCTTAAAGGATAAATTACAAAATTTAGCAAGAAGCTAGGGATATGTTGGCCCAGATGACAACCCAAGAGGGAGGGGGGGTGAATTGGGTTCTTTAAAAAATTAGCCTTTTTAAATTATTTAGCTTGAGATGAAAGAAGGCAAATGCAAAGTAAAGATAAATTGCAGTGAATAAACAGAGATAGAGATAGAGACAATCGATCACGGCAAACACAAAGGATTTTATAGTGGTTCGATGTATTCAACACCTACGTCCACTCCCAAGATTCACTTGGGTCCACACTATAATCACCCTAGATTACAGCAGAGTTGTTTTACAAGCTTACAACTCGAACTTGTTGTTTTCCCGGGCGCACAACGAACCCAGCTGGTTTTTAAGGGCTCACCAGCACAAAAACCCTTTAACCCAAGCTTAATCAAGCTTGAACTGAGGTAAGACTACCTCCTCTAGTTCAATCCCCCAGATTGAACTAGGCACAAAGAATAGAAATATGTTTGTTTAGTTACAATGGCTCCTTAATGAGCAGATAACAAATGTAAGAATAGAGTTTAGATAAGCCTGATTTGCAGTTGGTTGGCTTTGAGCTTTTCTCTTTTCTTCAACTCCTTGGAGGTGTAGAACCAGGCCTCAGCTTGGATTCTTCACGGAAGATGTGTTGGAGTTGATTTGGGCTTTCCCTCTTTTCTTTGAGTGTAAAAATCTCTTGAAATACTCTTGAATGGCACTTGGATTTTCTTCAGAAGCTTCCTTGGATTTGAGCTTGAACACAGAAGGAACTTCCTTTGATTTCACACTCTTTCTTTCACTCTATTTTGAATCACGGATTTTTTCAGCTAACGCTCTATTTTTTCGATTTTTCCTTTCTTTTCTTTGAAATAAATATCTCTCTATTATGTCTCTCTTTGATTTGAAAAGCTTCACTATTTATAGATTCTGCAAAAATAGCCGTTAGACACAAAGAAAAATAGCCGTTAATCGAAAATCTTACCGTTGGAGCTGAGTTGGCATCCGTAAAAATACGCCCTGATTTGCTGGAGTCGACTCATGCTTTTCCCGAGTCGGCTCGAGCTCGTGATACTTAAAATAGAAATGCTCATAAAGGTTAGGGGTCGACTCACCAAAAGTAAAGTGTCGACTCCTGAAAGTCGGGGGTCGACTCATGAAAAGTTGGGGGTCGACTCGCGAAGTGCTCAGAAAAACACACCTCTGGTGTCTGAGCGGAGTCGACTCGAACAGTCATGGAGTCGGCTCGACAGAATCAGGGGTCGACTCGACAAATTTCGTGGGTCGACTCGAGACAGATGCACATTTCTGTACACTGTGTGGAGTCGACTCTGAAACTCAAGAGTCGGCTCCGGAACGTATCAAAAATCAGAAACTTTCTGATTGACATTAAAATCGTTCCAAATTCATTTTAATTCATTGTTTTGACTTAATTCAATAAAATTGACATTAAGAATTAATTCAAGAACTATTCCAAAAACTCATTGATTAAAACATGAATTATAAAATTTCTTTTTGAAAGTTTAAACATTGAGCTTAAAGTTACTTTCAAAAATGTTTAAAGTCAAACTTTAACATTCTCATTGATTGTTCAAAATAAATTCATAGCTTATTTGAGTAAACTCATTACATCTTTTAATGAACTCAATGGCTTTTAGTAATCATCAAAATCAAAAGGATTGGGGCATATAATTTTTCAATAATCTTCCAACAATCTCCTCCTTTTTGATGATGACAAAAACATTGAGTTTATGCATGATTGATTAGTGAATTTATTTTGTTTTCATAGTTAGGCTTAGGCTCCCCCTGAATGAGGTAGCTCCCCCTATGAAACTTAAATAAATATCCCATTGTTTATCTCATTGATTACTTTGATTTTCTCATATGTATTACAATCATAAAACTATAAAACTCTCCCCCTTTTTTGTTATCAACAAAAAGGTAGAGAAGCATAAACATTCATTCCATCAAAAGGTCTAATACATCAAGATGTTTAATACATTGATATCAAAGTGTAAACATAACAAAAATTTCCATACATTGCAAGGATTACATTAGAAATGAGTTCTAACTATCCTAGTCAAATGATCTATTATATTCTTAATACCATCTGATTGGATTTTTACATAATCTTTGAGCCTCTCATCGACAAAGGTGCAAGCAGTCAAAATCTTGTCTTGTAGCTCCGCATTGCACTTTGCATAAGTTTCTCCATCTCGCATATATCTTTAAGTTCTTCAAATATATTTTTGAGATCTCCACTTAAAGATACTGAAGAAGAGCTGAGAGTAGACTCCATCTTAGTGATACGATCATCCAATGAATATAGAGTCTCCTTCAAATTCATGAACTTATTCTCAAACTCTGATTTAAGCTTGTCTGACTGATCATCAATAGTACTTTAAGTTGCTTTAATTGTAGATCTGAAAAATCGGCAGAAGATGATGAAGCTTGATCAAATAATGGAGCGGGGGCTGGAGCAGGGGCAGAAGTAGAAGGGCTTGGTGCAGGTGGTGGGATGTCTGACTGAAGGTCCTGCAGCCTCAACATCTGTAGCTCTCTCTTCTATCAGTCCTTTCCTCTCCCATTTTCCATTTATCTTAATAAAACCCATTCGATGAATGGTGGCCAAGCTATAAAAGTCTGTATGTCTCAGATTCCTCATTGGCTCATTGTCAGAAATCACAACTCCTTGACTCAGAAAAATCTTGGTGAGAATCATACCATAGGGCAGGCTAGATTTCTTTTTCCTCCACAGTCTGCAATGTACCAAAGTATCATACTGGGAAGGTTTATAGGTTTGCCCGTGACAATGGCATCCATCACAAAGATATCTCTTTCCGATACATAATCAAATCTTCCTATCTTTGGAAAGAGTATCCTACTGCAAATGTTATGAAGTAATCTCAGTTCTAATGAAAGTTGGTTGGCAAACACCTCTTCAAATCCGACAACATCCCGATTTAATAATCTAGCAAGAGCGGGACTGCGGTCTTCAGAAGAAAAAGTGGCAGTGCCAGATAAGGGTAGATCCAAAAGTCTCGACAGAAGCTCCACTGTCACAGAGATCCTATGTCCTCTCACAGTGCTAATAAGGCCGTTATCACCTCTAGACAAATTTTTGTAGAACTCCTTTACTAGAGAGGGATAAGTGGGGCAATCCAGTGAACATATTTTCTCCCACCCATCTCTATCAATTGTCTCCCAACTAGAAAACCCTCTGCTTCAAAAAGTTCAAAATCACCTTTCTACCCGTTGTTATGATTCTATCTGCTAAACGATCTACCTGGGAAGTAGTAGTGGGAGAGAAGTATTGGGGTTGAAGATGATGAAGTGGAATCCGCTTGGAGAAGGCTCACGCACCGGGTGCCTCACCATTTTCCTCACGGCACGTTTCCGCTTCACACCGGCCGCAGCAAGATTGGAACCACGTGTTTTGGGTGCCATTGGTTGATTGGAAGTAATAATCAGGGATTTTGGGAGTTTGGAAGGTCTGGAGATATTGTGGAGAGAGTATTTTGAAAGATTGGAAAGTTTGAAATGAACGGCGAGTCGACTCTGCCCTAGATAAATCAACCTGGGACCACTTCGAGTCGGCTCGCGCAAAGCCAGGGGTCGACTCCGGACAGTCACAGAAAACCATCCCGACTTGGAGTCGACTCACGCTGAGGAGGGGTCGACCCGAGAGTTTCAGTCGAAACCAGGAGTCGACTCCGATACTCACCGAGTCGGCTCCGAGACCATTTCAGAGCAAAAACATGAAATTTCTGAAATGTGTCCGGAATATGATCATAAAAATTGATAAAATAATCATTGAATATGAATGGATCAATTAGATATGAATTCTAGATAAGATTTCCTTAAAGATCAAGGATTTGAAAGAATCTTAGATAAAATCTCCTTAGGGGTTTCAAATTCATTCTAATGGATCACAAATACCTAACTCTCCTCTAAGATAACAGAATCTTTCTTCATTTAAAGGTTTAGTAAATATGTCAGCTAATTGTTCTTCAGTGTTAACATAATCAAGACATATTTCATTATTTGCTACATGTTCTCTTATAAAATGATATCTAATTTCTATGTGTTTGGTTCTTGAATGTTGAATTGGATTCTTTGTTAGATTATTGCACTTGTGTTATCACATTTTATAGGTGTTTATCAAGTGTGATACCATAGTCTTCAAGTTGTCGCTTAATCCATAGATTTGCGCACAGCAACTTCCAGCCGCTACATATTCAGCTTCAGTAGTTGATAATGCAACTGAATTTTGCTTTTTGCTAAACCATGAGATTAAGTTACTTCCTAAGAATTGGCATGCACCACTTGTGCTTTTTCTATCTAACTTACATCCAGCATAATCAGAATCAGTGTATATGCAATCAGATTTAATGTGGAGTCTCTAGAATACCATAAACCTACATTTTTTGTTCCACTTACATATCTTAGTATTCTTTTAACAGCAATTAAATGTGATTCTTTAGGTTCTGACTGAAATCTAGCACATAAGCAAACAACAAACATAATGTCTGGTCTACTTGCAGTTAAATAAAGTAGGGATCCGATTATACCTCGATAATATTTTGATCAACCTTCTTACCTTCTTCATCTTTGTCCAGCTTGCATGAAGGACTCATTGGTGTTCCGAGGGGTTTAATTGATTCCATACCAAACTTCTTTAGGATTTCTCTTGTGTATTTTGTTTGGTTGATGAAGATTCCCTCTTTGCTTTGTTTGATTTGGAGTCCAAGGAAGAAGTTGAGTTCTCCCATCATGCTCATTTCAAATTCTCCCTGCATCAACTTAGCAAACTCTTGACATAGAGAATTGTTAGTAGCACCGAAAAATGATGTCATCAACATATATTTGAACTACTAATAAATCTTTACCTTTTCTTTTCAAAAACAAGGTTTTATCAACATTTCCTCTTGTAAAATCATTTTCAATTAAGAATTTACTTAATCTATCATACCAAGCTCTAGGTGCTTGTTTCAAACCATATAAAGCTTTGTGCAATTTAAAAACGTGATTTGAAAATTCATGATCTTCAAAACCTGGTGGTTGTTCTACATAAACTTCTTCATTTATAAATCCATTTAGAAATGCACTTTTACATCCATTTGAAATAAGTTAAAATTCATATGACATGCAAATGCAAGTAATAGCCTAATGGCTTCTAATCTAGCTACTGGCGCAAAGGTTTCATCAAAATCAATACCTTCTTCTTGATTATATCCTTTTGCAACCAATCTAGCCTTGTTTCTAATTACTATGCCATTTTCATCTAGTTTATTTCTAATATCCATTTTGATCCTATAACTGAATGATTTTTAGGTCTTTCAACTAAAGTCCATACATTATTTCTTGTAAATTGATTTAATTCTTCTTGCATTGCTAACATCCAATTATTATCTTTTTCAGCTTCTTCAATAGTTTAGGTTCAATTTGTGAAACAAATGCAAGATGATTACTAATGTTTCTCATGGATGATCTAGTTCTTATTCCTTGAGATGGATCACCTATAATCAATTCCTTAGGATGACTATAAGCATATCTCCAATCCCTAGGTAGATCTACATCATTATGATTAGCGTTAGTATCATCATCCTTAGGTGAATCATTATCTTTAGCTTCTTGCTCTTGATCTAAAGATACATCAATATTTAATTTTTCAAGATCTTTCTCAATTATGTTTGTATCTTCATCATCATCAAATTTTTCAGAATGAGTGCTAAAGATTCATCAAAAACTACATGAATTGATTCTTCAACAACTAAAGTTTTCTTGTTAAATACTCTATATGCTTTACTAGTTATTGAGTATCCTAAGAATATTCCTTCATCAGATTTAGCATCAAATTTGCCTAAATTATTTTTACCATTGTTGTGAAAACATTTACAACCAAATGCATGAAAGTATTTTATTTGGGTTTTCTATCATTCCATAATTCATAAGGTGTTTTCTTTAAAATAGGTCTTATTAGGCTCTATTTAGATGTAACATGCTGTGTTAATAGCTTCCGCCCAAAAGTATTTCGGAGTTTACTTTCACATAGCATGGTACGGGCCATGTCTTCTAGAGTCCTATTTTTCCTTTCAACTACACCATTTTGTTGTGGGTCCTAGGTGCTGAAAAATTATGATTAATTCCATTTTCATTGCAAAAACTTTCAAATAAGTGATTTTCAAATTCTGTTCCATGATCACTTCTTAGAGACACTATGGTAGTGTTTTTCTCATTTGTTACTTTCTTGAAGAATTTCATGAATATCGAGAAAGTCTCATCTTTGTGAGCTAAAAACATTACCCAAGTGAATCTAGAGTAATCATCTACTATCACAAGACCATATTTCTTTCCTCCTAGACTTGTGGTTCTAGTTGGTCCAAAAAGGTCCATGTGAAGTAGCTCTAATGCCTAGAAGTTGAAACAATGTTTTTAGATTTGAAAGAACTTCTTGTTTGTTTTCCAAACTGACATGCATCACATATTTTGTTATTTTCAAAATCTAATTTAGGTAAACCTTTTACTAAATCCATTTTAATTAGTTTTGAAATCAAGTGTGTGCTTGCGTGTCCTAATCTTCTATGCCACAACCAACTCATTCATATTAGCATTATTCGCAACTAAGCAATGATTATTAGTAGACAATTTGTCTAAGTCAACCATATATACATTGCCATTTCTATCCAATAAAAACAATGCTATTATCAATGGGATTAGCTACAGTGCATAAAGAAGATTTAAAAGATACTTTAAAACCTTTATCACATAATTGACTTATACTAATTAAATTGTGTTTTAAACCATCAACATAAAGTACATTCTCAATAAACGTGGAGGGAGTTATTTGAATGTTACCAAACCCAAGATTTGGCCTTTGCCATTGTCGCCAAATGTAACAACTCCTCCTTTCTTTTCTTCTAGGGTGATGAATTCTTCTTTGTCACCCGTCATATGTCTTGAGCAGCCACTATCAAGATACCACTTTCTCTTTGATCTCTTGGCCACAAGACATTCCTGCAATGAAATCAGACTTTATGTTTAGGTACCCAAGCTTTCTTGGGTCCTTCATGGTTAGTACCACAAATATTGTTCCTTTCGGAACCCATATTTTCTTCCCTTTAATATTCAGATTTTTACTTGGTTTTAGAATTTTACATTCATATGATTTGTGTCCTTTTTGATTACATTTAAAGCATGTGAAATTACTTTGGCCAGCACTTACAAAAATATTTTTAAGTGATTTTTGTTTCCTTAAAGTGTTATATCCTAATCCGGCTTTGTCAAAAACAGCTTTTTGACTATTTAACAACATGTCTAATTTAATTGAACTTAATGTAAACTTATCAACTATGTTTTTATGTTTTTCAACCTCCTTCTTTAGTTTATCTTTTTCATTTGAGATTGATTCCTTTTCATTCATTAAAATTTTATTTTCAGATTTAAGTTTCTTAATTTCATTGTTAAGATTTTCTTTTTCATGAATGAAGGCTAAGTTTTCGTTTTTCAAAAACTTGTATTTCTTTTTTAAGATTTTAAAATCCCCAACAAGTTCATTAAAAGCATCAAAAAGTTCATCGAAAGCAAATTCATCGCAAGGGTTGTCGGAACTTACCTCATCGTTGTCGTCCGCCATGAAACATACGTTTGCGACTTCCTTTTGTTCTTCTTCTTCGGAAGAAGATTCCTCGCTGTCACTCCATGTCGCCATATAAGCCTTCTTTTTCTTTTTGTAGGCTTTCTTCAACTTTGGACATTCATTTCTAAAGTGCCCTGGTTTATTACATTCATAGCAAGTCAAGGGGTCTTTTTCTTTTTTTGTCCTTGTCCTTATTTTTATCCTTTTCTCCTTCCCACTTAGCTTCAAATTTTTTCTTGTGGAAGGGTTTCTTTCTCCTCATAAATCTCTTAAATTTCTTGGCTAAGAGAGCAGTCTCATCATCCTCATCATCATCATCATTGCTGCTGCTCTTCATCTTTTGCAGCTTTGAGGGCAATCATTTTCTTTTTCTTTGAATCCTCCTCAACATGCTGCCTCATAGTCAGCTCATGGGTCATTAGAGATCCTAGAAGCTCCTCTAAGGGTAAAGTGTTGAGGTCCTTAGCTTCTTGGATTGCAGTCATTTTTGCTTCCCATGTTCTTGGTAAAGACCTAAGAATTTTTCGAACAAGTTCGGAGTTAGTATATGTCTTACCAAGACTTTTCAAACCATTTACAATATCTGTGAATCTAGTGTACATGCATGCAATGGTTTCAGATTGTTCCATATTAAATAACTCATATTTGTGAACAAGAATATTTATTTTGGATTCTTTCACTTGGTTGGTACCCTCATGGGTAACCTCTAATCTATCCCAAATCTCCTTTGTGGAATTACAAGTGGAGATTCTATTAAATTCATTAGCGTCTAATGAGCAATATAGTACATTCATGGCTTTAGCGTTAAGCTGTGCCATTTTCCTATCATTATCATTCCAGTCCCTTTCGGGCTTAGGAACAATAGTGCCATCAATAACGTGTGTGGGTGTACTAGGTCCATTAATTATAACACCCCAAAGCTCATAATCAGAAGCTTGAATGAATATCCTCATTCTAGCTTCCCAATAAGAATAATTTGAGCCATTAAAAAGTGGAGGTCTATTCGTAGAATGACCTTCAGCAAAAGAACCAACTTGTGTTGTCATTTGGAACTTTAGCTCTTGATCGTGTGATCAAAATCTAATGAGCACTAGCTCTGATACCAATTGTTGGCCCAAATGACAACCCAAGAGGGGGGGGGGGGGGTGAATTGGGTTCTTAAAAAATTAGCCCTTTTTAAAATAGTTTGCTTGAGATTAATGAAGGAAAATGCAAAGTAACTATAAAGTGCAGTGAATAGAATAGAGATAGAGATAGAGTCAATAGAACACGGCAAACACAAAAGATTTTATAGTGGTTCGGTGTATCCAACACCTACGTCCACTCCCAAGATTCACTTGGGTCCACACTATAATCACCTAGATTACAGTAGAGTTGTTTTACAAGCTCACAACTCAAACTTATTATTTTCCCGGGCGCACAATGAACCCAGCTGGTTTTCAAAGGCTCACCAGCACAAAAACCCTAACACAAGCTTTACCAAGCTTGTACCGAGGTAAGACTACCTCCACTAGTTCAATCCCCCAGATTGAACTAGATACAAACAAATGAAATATGTTTTTCAAATACAAAGCTCGTTAATGAGCAGATAATCAAATAATATAACAAGTTTAAAAAAGCCTGATTTGAAGATGGTTGGCTTTTGAGCTTTCTTCTTTTCTTCTTCTCCTTGCTAGGTTGAATCAAGCCTCAGCTCCGATTCTTCACAGTTGAAGCAGTTGAGAAGAGTTAAAAAGCAAGAATCTGAACTTCTTTCTCCAAGTTGGGAAATCCACAAAAACTTGATTTGAATGCCTTGGATTTCTCTTGAGCTTTTTGGAGTGGAGTGGATTTGAGCTAGAAGGTTTTCCTCTTGAGATTCAGGCCCTCTCTTTTTCGGATTTTGAAATGGGATTTGTCTATTTCCGATTTTCCTTTCTATTTTTACGTTGTTCTTTTGAACAATAGTCTTCCCATTTTATAGATTTCTTTCAAACCATTTTTGGAAGAAAACTATCCGTTGGAGTGTACCTTGCAGCAAAATATATCCGTTAGAAATAAGGTAAAATAGAAATATTACCGTTAGAGCTGATCTGACAATTTGATTTTTCGTTCCAGGTGGGTTGAAGTTGACTCTAACTTTTCTGGAGTCGGCTCTAGCTCGAGGCATCTCAAAACGATATTTCTGGAGTCGTCTCTGACTTTTTGGGGTCGACAAGAACTTTTCCGGAGTCGACTCTAACTTACCCGGAGTCGACTCTAGGTTGGGGCCAGAAAAATCGAGGTTCTGCTTCTTCTATGAGAGTCGACTCTAACAGTCTCGGAGTCGACTCTAACTTTCGTGCCAGTTCCAGAGTCGGCTCTGTGATTCTCGGAGTCGACTCTAATGTCTGCAATTCTTACCTAGACATTAGATTCGATCCAGAACACTATGTAACTTCTGATTTTGATCATTCAATCGATTTATAATCTGAAACACTAAATCAAAATCATTAAAGCCTCCAATAGTTATACTCAAATAGTTTTGTTAATCATCAAAATCATCAATTGGGTCAACAGGTTCGGACAGGAACCTGGCCCCTTGTGGCCACTGTTCACACGGACTTCCTAGTAACTAAACTTAGGTTGCCCTACAATGCCATATTTGGAAGACCCGGCCTGATGTCTCTCAAAGCCGTTGTCTCCATCCCACACCTATCTATGAAATTCCCCACCGAGCGAGGAATGGGTATCGTCCGAGGGAACCAAACTATGGCTCGGCAGTGTTTTGTCACCAGCCTTCAGTCCAGAATGCCTGAAGTTGATGAGCTGGATGCTCGGGAGGACTTTGCCGAGCAACGGGGGGAACCGGCCGAAGAACTGAAGGAAGTACCACTGGACGAGGCTCATCACGACCGAACTATAAAGATCGGGTCGCTGCTGAAGGGTGAACCTTAGCGGAGCTGATCGAATTTCTTCGAAGCAATGCCGATGTCTTTGCCTGGTCCGCCTCCGACATGCCAGGAATCAGTCCCGAAGTTCTCGTCCACTGCCTTAACGTGGACGAGATGTACCGGCCCATCAAGCAAAAGAAGAGGAGCTTTGTCCCAGAACGGCAGAGAGCTATTGAAGAGGAGGTCGATAAACTCATCAAGGCGAACTTCGTCCGGAAGGTAAATTATCCAAATTGGCTGTCAAATGTCGTCATGGTGAAGAAGTCGAACGACAAGTAGCGGATCTGCATCGACTTCACCGACCTCAACAAAGCATGCCCGAAGGACAGCTTCCCTCTCCCCCGGATTGATCAACTTATGGATGCCACCTCGGGTCATCAAATGCTGACGTTCATGGATGCCTACTCCGGCTACAACCAGATCCAGATGGCCCTAGAAGATGAGGAAAAGACCGCCTTCATAACTGACCGAGGTACTTACTGTTACCGTGTTATGCCTTTCGGTCTTAAAAATGCAGGAGCCACCTACCAAAGGCTGGTCAACAAAGTATTCAAGGAACAAATCGGCCGGAATATGGAGGTATACGTCGACGACATGCTAGTTAAAAGTAAAGAGGCATCACAGCATGTCAAGGATCTCTCGGAGAGCTTTGCCACACTCCGCAAATATCAGATGAAGCTCAACCCAACTAAGTGCGCCTTCGGCGTTAACTCTGGGAAGTTCCTCGGCTTCATGGTCTCCCAGCGAGGTATTGAAGCTAACCCCTAGATGATTCAAGCTCTCCAATAGATGGCACCCCCGGCGTCAATTAAAGAAGTCCAGTGCTTAACCGGAAGGATAGCGGCCCTTAACCGCTTCGTGGCACGCTCTGCCGAAAGATGCCTCCCCTTCTTCAAAACTCTCTGGTCGGCTAAAAATTTCCAATGGACTTCCGAATGCCAAAAATCATTTGAAGACCTCAAGAAGTACCTCGGCTCTCCCCCACTCCTCAGCAGTCCAAATCCTGGGGAGACATTGTTCCTATATCTGGCTGTCTCAGAAGGTGCCGTTTGTTCGGTGCTGGTCAGAGAAGAAAACAAGGCCCAGAAGCCGATTTATTATGTCAGCAAACTGCTCCGTGACGTGGAGACGAGGTATAGCCGGATTGAGAAGATGGTGTTGGCCTTGATCACCTCTGTTCGAAAGTTGCGGCCATACTTTCAGGCGCATTCTGTGACGGTCATGACTGACCAACCTATCAAGGCGGTGGTCCACCGCCCGAAGACATCAGGAAGAATGACTAAATGGGCCGTCGAGCTGAGCGAGCACGACATCCGATTTCAGCCTCGCCCGGCCATCAAAGCTCAGGTGCTAGCCGACTTCCTCCTCGAATGTACCATCTCGGAGGATGGCTCCACCCCTGACTCCCCCGAGAAACCAAAACCTGGCACCCGGTGGCTCCTCCATGTCGACGGGTCATCCAACGCTCATCGCTCCGGAGCGGGCTTGGTCCTCACCAGCCCGGAGGGGGCAACTTTTGAGTATGGTGTCCGCTTCTCCTTCCCGGCCTCCAACAATGAAGCTGAGTACAAAGCCCTGTTGGCTGGTCTCCGGATCGCCCGCAGCCTTAAGGTGGAGAAACTAAATGCCTTCACCGACTCCCAGTTGGTGGCAGGTCACGTGCGAGGGGAGTTTGAGGCTCGGAAACCGAACATGATCCGATATCTCCAAGAGGTGCGGAGCCTACTCTCCCATTTCCCCGAATTTGAGATCATTCAGATTCCTAGATCTGAAAATGCCCGTGCCGACCTGCTGTCTCGGCTGGCGACCGTGGAGTCAATGGACACCGAACAAAAATTCCACCTGGAGACCTTGGAGAGACCTAGTATCGCGAAAGCCGACCGAGTGATGCAAGTTGAGGTCGAACCATCATGGTTCGACCCCATCCTGAAGTACCTCAAAGAAGGGTCGCACCTGGCCAATCGAAGGGAAGTTAGAAGGCTAAAACTGCAAGCCACCCACTATGTGCTAATTGATGACCAGCTCTACAAGCGGTCCTTCTCCATGCCGTTGCTTAGATGCCTCTGCCCATCTGAAGCTGATTATGCCCTTCGGGAGGTGCACGAGGGGATTTGTGGCAACCATCTGGGAAGCCGGTCCCTGTGCTACAAGGTGCTGCGTCAAGGTTACTATTGGCCGACCATGCAGAAGGATACAGACGACCTTGTCCGAGCTTGCAACCCATGCCAAAGACACTCTAGTATTCAGAGGCTCCCCTCCACCAGCTTGGTCCCCATTTCCTCCGCCTGGCCCTTTGCCAAGTGGGGGATGGACATTCTCGGCCCGTTTCCACTCGCCACGGGGCAGTAGAAATTTCTATTCGTCGCCATCGATTACTTCACTAAGTGGGTCGAGGCGGAGGCAGTTGTACAAATAACCGAGGCTCGGGCCAAGGACTTCGTGTGGAGGTCTATCATCTGCCGCTTCGGCCTCCCGCACACCATCATCACTGACAACGACATACAATTCGATAATCCAAAATTTCATTAGTTCTGCGAGGAGCACGGGATCCACCACCGCCTTACCTTGGTTGGGCATCCACAGGCCAACGGAGCAGCCGAAGTAACCAATCGAACCTTGCTTCAAGGGATCAAAGCTCGACTTTCCAGAGCCTGAGGCAGATGGGCGGATGAATTGCACCATGTCCTGTGGGCCTACCGCACCACCCTGAGAGTACCCACGGGCGAAACCCCATTCCGAATGGCCTTCGGTACAGAGGCCGTCATCCCCATGGAGATAGGGCTCCCTTCTCTGTGGATGGAAACCTACTCGGAGGAAGCCAGCGATGAACAGCTCCGCACCAACCTTGACCTGGTAGAGGAGATCAGAGAAAAAGCTCGAATCAGAATGGCTGCCTACCAGCAAAGAGTGGCCCACTACCACGCCTCCAGAGTCAAAGGCTTCTTACTTGGCGACCTTGTTCTCCGGAAAGCATCTATCTCCAAACCGCTGGAGCAAGGAAAGCTGGCCCCAAACTAGGAAGGCCCTTACCAAGTAGCGGAGATTGTCGGACCTGGGACCTATAAGCTGCAAGATCTAAGTGGAAGATCCATCCCTCTGACGTGGAATTCGGATAATCTCCGTAAGTATCATCAGTAGGGTACGCCCTCTACAGGCTCACCTTCTTAAATTTTTGTCGGCACTTGTTTCATAATTTATGACATAAAATCACCACAAATTATATCACCAAAAATTATGAAAAGAAACAGATGCTGCTTACCAATCCTTGGCATGACCGAGTTACCTATTTAAACAGGGAATCTCCGAACCTTGGCTGGGCCGAGCAACAATTCTTCGAACCTCGGCTGGGCCGAGCAACTATTCTCCTAACCTCGGCAGGGCCGAGCAACTATTCTCCGAACCTCGGCTGGGCCGAGCAACTATTCTCCGAACCTCGGATGGGCCGAGCAACAATTCTCCGAACCTCGGTAGGACCGAGCACAACAATTCTCCGAACCTCGGCAGGGCCGAGCAACTATTCTCCGAACCTCGGCAGGGCCGAGCAACTATTCTCCAAATCTGGGCAGGGCCGAGCAACAATTCTCTGAACCTCGGCAGGGCCGAGCAATAATTCTCCGAACCTCGGCAGGGCCGAGCAACTATTCTCTGAACTTCGGCTGGGCCGAGCAACAATTCTCCGAACCTCGGCTGGGCCGAGCAATAATTCTCCGAACCTTGGCAGGGCCGAGCAACAATTCTCCGAACCTCGGCTGGGCCGAGCAACTATTCTCCGAACCTCAACAGGACCGAGCAACTATTCTCCGAACCTCGACAGGGCCGAGCAACTATTCTTCGAACCTCGGCAGGGCCGAACAACTATTCTCCAAACCTTGGCAGGGCCGAGCAACTATTCTCTGAACCTCAGCAGGACCGAGCAACTATTCTCCGAACCTCGGCAGGGCCGAGCAACAACTCTCCGAACCTCAGCAGGGCCGAGCAACAACTCTCCGAACCTCGGCAGGGCCGAGGAACAACTCTCCGAACCTCGGCAGAGCCGAGCAACAATTCTTCGAACCTCGGTAGGGCCGAGCCATAAATCTCCAAACCTCGGCTGGGCCGAGTAACAAGTCTCCGAATCTCGGTTGGGCCTAGCGATGAATTCTAAAGCCCCTGCTAAAACTGGAGTGCATAAAGCCCCGGCAAAAATCGAAGCACGCAAACCTCGATTAAAGCTGAAGGACTTCCGAACAGTCCCCAGAACTTCGGCCAGTTTGAAAAATAAACACCGTGCAAAACCGCCAACAGACACAAAGTCTGCGCCTTTAGCAAATCCCTAAAGGCCTCGGCAGGCCCTACACGGCCGCCCACGAACCCCAAATAAAATCGGGGAATCCCCCCTGCTGCTAAATCCCAGGACGATATCCCTGTATCTTACCGCCCAAACGTTTGTCTCGCTCTGCCAACGAGACCATGACTTAGCGTGTAAGCCCACAGGACCACCCAGGTCCCCCATAGGTTCAAACAGAAACGAGCGGTTTTTCCTCTTTTATGAATTGAACGATGATATCATCAGAGAGCAAAAAACTACCAAAAAAGACTTTTTTCTTTATTTATTTATTGGAAAGAAAAAAGTACAGAAAAGAAAGAAAAATGGCCTTCGCAGAGGCCTAACGTCTCCCACCAGGAGCTGTCAAGTCTTCCACACGCCGGGATAGCTCGGCAACTCGCTGGTGGAGCGATGTGATCTCCCCCTTCTGCTGGACTATGACCCGATGAAGGGCCTCAGCCTCCCTCGTGGAAACGATGAGATACTCCTCGACCACCTTCTCAAGCTGCTCGTGGCTTGCGAAGGCTGACGCCAAGGCCATGCCATCGACCATCACGATGGAACGGCTCCCCTGGGAGCCCCCACGACCGCCGTTAACTACACCAGATTCATTGGATGATTGCTCTCCACCCTGAGAAGCCATATCGGGAGCTGTTGAGAGGCTAACCAAAAGGATGGTGAACGCTGGCATCCCTCTCGTCCGTATTTATACCCCTCAGGCGAGTATCTTGATCAGTCGGGTCATAAATACCGACCCATGAGAATTTGCCACGTGTCGCCACTTTAGCTGGCGACCACAGGACCCGAAGGGCCGTGCCCCTCCCGAGGGGTATCGGTAAACGTCGACGAGTTACTTGGGAACCCCCCTTCTTCTCTAGAAACTGGGTTCCTCCCGATCTGCCGGGCCCTCGCGGAGTAAATGCCCTCGAAACTCCTCCGAATTACCTTAAATCGGCCACCCTTGGAAAATACGAAAAAGAAAGAGCGTCAGCACCTGACGCTGACTCGCTTCCCTCGGAAGTAGCCAAATCATAAATGTCGAGCGTACCTATGCGCCGCCCGTTCCTCCTTGGCGCTTCACGCCGAATCTCACAGGAACCAAACATCATGAGTCTTGGTGGCAACCAAGTCATCCCGCCGAGCCATAAATCTCCAAACCTTGGCAGGGCCGAGTAATAAATCTCTGAACTTCGGCCAAAGTTAAGGAATATGTTTCACTACCGAACAATCTCCAGGGTTCTGTCTGAATTCGAGCAGCTTATGAGCCCCGACTAGGTCGGATAGCGCGGAATCCTCGGCCAAGAACGAATGATATCTCTGCACCTCATTTCATTGCCAACAACAACTCTCGGCACAAAAGAAACAGAAACTAGGAGAAAGAATAAAAATTTCTTTATTACATTACCATCGAAACCAATTACAACCGCCTGAGAGGCATTGCAAGTACATTGAAACGCATGAAATAAAAATGGGTACATAACTCGGCCAGGCTACTCCAAGTCAGCTTCGGGTGACAATGATGCTTCGGCATCCGATCCAACGAATCAGGCAAACCATGGGCCAATCAGCTCGCGCCGATAATGAGCGGACGACATGGCCCAACCGTTGCGACCAGCTTCATTTAATAATGATATCTCGGCGTCCCAACCGAGATATCACAGAAATCAGAAAGGGTGGATGGGCTTTTGTCTCAAACCACCCAACCGAAGGGCTCCCCGACGAGGTAGGAGGGAAGATCGCGGGCCCTGATACCAGGGCGCTCCCCCAAACCTAGTGTGTACAGCTAGCCACTGCCCAAGTCGAAAGGCAATGTACCAGTGGTGACACACCATCACCCCCTCCTCACGTGGCAAAAGATTCCCCAGGTAGACAAGCCCAGAAATCTAGGCCAGGGGAGGAGGAGAAATTCATGCAAGCCATGGGGAGCCCGCGTACACTTCCTACCGTACGTCCCTAAGGGTGAACCGCAAAGGTCACACAGGAAGCATATATGTGCGCTCTCCATGCGATCTCTGTGGACCTCCTGTGCGCTCTCCATATGATCTCCGGAGCTCCTTTCTTGAGGGCAAGCCACCCCCCAGCGGCCCCTTTATCACCCCAGTTGTCCAGAGGACAACGACAACTTGTAGAAGGAAAGCTCGGTCCTCCCACTCTAAACCTCGGAGAGACAGGCATTATGAGTATCTTCATGATTCACAGAAAAGAAAACTTCGAGATGGCCCGACACAGCCCTCCTTCCCCTTTTTTATAGGCGGAGACGAGCCGGGAATAGCTATCAGAAAGCTTCGAGACTTAAAACGCCAAGCCCACACCACCACGTGGCCTCCTGAAATGAAAACAGCACCCCCCAATGCGCGCCAGGCACATCGCCCAAGCCATGACGCATGCCAAAAGATTATCTCTAATCCCGGATCATGAGCTTTAAATGCAGAAAATCGTCCGCCAATCTTGCAGATATTGTCGGATCTGGGGGATCATCCTGCGAAAACGACATCCTCCAATGGCAAATGAGCACTAACACCACACGTCAAAGTGACCTGCGTTGGAAAAGGTCAACACAACAGAGGTTCATCAAAAAGTGTCGGGCAACCTTTTGCTGGCTGCAGAGCCGTACCACCTACTTCGGTGAAACAAAATTGATCCACCTTGGAAAGACAAAGCACTGACAAGGGTAATAAATAGATGCGAAGGCAAAACCCTCTTTTCACCAAAAAGAATAAGGGGATGACAACGAAGATTCAACAAACCCCCTGTTCGGGATGAACTCCCCTCTTTTGTTGAAGGCATGATCTCAGTTTGGCCACTAATAAGGTGGACTACCTCAGCCCTAGCCGAGCTATTTTGTCCCTCGGCCCTAGCCGAGCTACTTCATCCCTCGGCCCTAGTCGAGCCATTTCATCCCTCGGCTCTAGCCGAGCTACTTCGACCCTCGGCCCTAGTCGAGCTACTTCATCCCTCGGCCTTAGCCGAGCTATTTTGTCCTTGGCCCTAGCCGAGCTACTTCATCCCTCGGCCCTAGTTGAGCCATTTCATCCCTCGGCCCTAGCCGAACTACTTCAACCCTCGGCCCTAGTCGAGCTACTTCATCCTCGGCCCTAGCCGAGCTATTTTGTCCCTCGGCCCTAGTCGAGCCATTTCATCCCTCGGCTCTAGCCGAGCTACTTCGACCCTCGGCCCTAGCCGAGCTACTTCATCCCTCGGCCCTAGCTGAGCTATTTTGTCCCTTGGCCCTAGCCGAGCTACTTCATCCCTCAGCCCTAGCCGGGCTATTTCGTCCCTCAGCCCTAGCCAAGCTATTTCGTCCCTCGGCCCTAGCTGGGCCACATCATTCCTCGGCCCTGGCCGAACCACTGTATCATTCGGCTTAAGCTGAATTGAATCGTCTCTCACCCCCCTTCTTTTATACCAAGTTGCGTTGTTGCTTGACTCTCTCGTCAGGGCTATCCTCATACCTTGGCCTCGACCAAGATGTTCCTTCCAGAAAAAGAACCAAGCGGCACTCGCAGTTGGGATGAAAATTTAAGACAAGAAGTCATCCAAGGGAGACAAACAAATGAAAACAACTGACACGTTCATTGATTTCCTGTCAAACTACAAAATAAAGAAAGAGAAAATACATATGAGCCCCCAAAGGGTCAAGACTTGGGATCAGACCCGGCGTCTCCTGCGGTAGCACTAGCGAGAGCGTCGCTTGGCCCCCCCTCCTCAGCGGTATCCTGCCGGGATACCTCAGCGGCAACGTCAACTCCCAGAACAGCTTTGAGGTCGACGTCAGAAATCTCCCATATTCGTCTTCCTCGGTGCTCGGAGTGCGTGTCTCATAATACTCGGCTTCCAAACAAGACAGGTCCAGGTCAGGGTAGGGCTGAGCAACCTTAGCCCACGCCTCCTCTTCGCCGAGCTGGAATGCATCGGCGCAGGCCACCCTGCGTTCGTCGGCAAAATCGATAGAGTTCTTGTACTCCACCGCTGAAGAGGCCCGCACGTTTGCCTCGGCTAATTACTTCTCCAATTCGGAGATCCTTCGGTGCCTCGAGGCCGCCTCCTCTCCGAATGCCGCCAACTACTCCTGAAACTCCTGGCCCATCCTATTCAACTGCAGAAAAAAAGCCAAGTAAAGAGGAAGCCGAAAAACCAAAATGGGTTAAACAAATAGCGCCCTACCTGCTCGTCCCACCAAGTTAGCTCACCCTCCAGCACTTGGACCCTATTGAGAGCCCTAGATTTAGCCGATTGGTTTTGCCGAAGGCTCTCTTTTAGCTCGTCCACCCGGGACTGGGTGTCTCTAATTTCTTGATGGGCAAAGTCGAGCTCGTCAGATAGTCCGGCAGCGCGTTCATCCGACCACTTTAGCCGATCCTTTGTGTCGATGAGCTCTTTATTCAGGTGGGAGAGGTGGTCCTGCTGACGCCGACACCTATGCTCTTCCTCCTCGAGCCTTTTGATCCAGTTGCCTTTATCTTTGGCATGGATGGCTTTCAGCTGGTCCCACCTCTTATCAAAGAATTGTTGCATAGAATTGACCCTGCTCTCGTGCTCCGCCTTGGTCTGAGATAGCTCCAAACAGAGCTTCTCGGACTGCTCGCGGAAGCCTTGAAGCTAACTGACCTGTGTAGCAAGTTGAGAGGCTCTTTCCCTCTCAACTGTAAGAACCCTGCGAGCCTCCTCGAGCTCCCTCTGAAGGACCACCAGGGCTCGGAAAAGTTTATCTGTAGAATCCACCCTCTCCTTGAGGTGACCGATCTCCTGGCGGGCCCGAGGCCAAGCTCCAACAACCAGATGCAAGCGCCATTTCAGTGCCATCATGATCAGGGCATTCTGTGAAAAGGATCGCACACATAAAAATATAGTCGAACTAACCGACTAAAGACCCTACTTCGGTGTGGCAACTTACCCGAGACGCATAATCCATGGCAATCTCGTAAGGGCAAAATCGTCGATCTCGGGGAGAAGAAAAGCCTCATTCGGCATCCTGGTGTACCTAAAGGCCATCTCAACAAGGTCCTCCGGATAATTCCCTCTTGTCGAGGAACCCTCTCCCCCTTGGAACGCAGACTGCATCAAAGCAGAGAACATGGCACTCACCTCCGGGTCATGTGAGTGGAAGTCTGCGCTCAGGGAGCCAATCTGGGAACCCACGACCCATGAGGCCCTCAGTTGGCCAGCCTCTTCCACCAGCGCCCTCATTTGAGAGGCCTCGGGCATTTCGCCTCCGGCGAGGGGAGCCCCAGTCTGAACGTCCCCATTGCTCGACGGCTCCCTCCTTCTCCTTCTTCCTCTCCATCTCCTCTTCCCCCTCTTCTGCTTCTACCTCCTCGAACATTCCCCCGACAGACTCCTCGGGAACTTCGGCTTCCCCCGGGGCCCCCTATGCCTCGGCGGAAGGCCCCTCACCAATGAGCACTCCGCGAGATTTGATCGATGGTTCGGCAGGTTCGACCACCCCTTCGTCTCCTGCTGGCTCTCCCGCCAGCAGCCCAGGCCGAATCTCGGCAGCCGTAACCACTTCTCCCGCTTCGAGCAAGGTGGAGGTCACTCCCACCTCCACCTGTAACCTCTCCGAGCTATCGGCCTCCAATGAGGGAGACCGAGCCGCCTCACCCACGGGGGCCCCCAAGTGAACCGGCGTTGCTCCCTCGCCGTCATCGGACAAAATGACAACAGGTGGGAGGAAATTCCAGCAGCCTCCTCCAAAATTCCTGCAATGTCCCGATCTTCGCCTTCGGACAGCCCCTCCTCCGGCACCAAAAGATCATGCGCCGCCGAAACTCCGATACTTCTAGCCCGCGGCGACGAGGAGCGCCGATCATCACCGTCTTTCCTGACCCCCCTAGGGCGGGAGCCGGAGGGGCGAGACCTCTTCTCGGCCCGATGCTTGCTGCTGGAGCCGGATCTCCTGCGGCGCTTTCCCAGCTCCTCCCTCATTTGGTCTGCGAGCGCCGACCTTTCGACTGCAGGGGCAATATGATTCGCCTGTTAGTTCGCACAAAAATCAAAAATGGAGCCACATTAAGCTATTGGCCGCGAAGTGATACTCACCGCGAGGATCGATGGGGCTCAATCCGGCCCCAAAGAGAGCATCCTCCGATAGAAGGACACTGGCTGGAAGCGCTCGACTACCGTGCAACACGATCAGATCCCTTTTCTCTAACTCGTTTAACTCCGGGTGCGCTTCCGGATCCTTTGTGTACTGTCTCCACACTTAAGGAAAATCCGAGCCGATATTCTCCTCGACTATGAAGAATCGCGACTTCCACTCCTTTATCGACGACGGGTTATTGGAGATCATCTTGAAGGATCTTCGGGGGCCGATGTAGGGCCACTCAGAGGCCCTCCCGGAGACCAGATTGAAGCATACCCTGAACATCGGGAGGGTTGCGGTCACTCCGATACGGTTGCACAACGATATGAACCCGATGAGGTTGCGCCAACTGTTGGGAGCCACCATAGTGAAGCATATATTGTAGAACTTCATCACCTTCCGTACCCGTGGATGAAGAGGAAACCTAAGGCCTGCCCTCAAACTTTCCTCGTAGCAGAATGCTCCGTCTCCGAATCCAGATGTTACCCTGTCCTTAGCCGTCGGAAGCGACAAGGTAACATCCTGGGGGATCTTGTACAGACGGCATATCCGCTCCAGGTCCGCCAAGGTCACCTCCGAAGCCTGATCACTCGGACTCACCATGTCTTCAATCGCAAGAGACACTGAGCAAGATCGCTGTGAAAATGAAAAGACGAAGTTCCCCAAGGGAAAGCGAAAGAGTGCTTCAAATAGGGATGGCGCCGCCACGACTCCATTTTTCCCAAGGAAAATTGCCTCAGGGTGAAGATGAGGCGTCTCAATCAAGGCATCTGGAACCGCCACCACGGGCGCTGTGAAATCAAGATCTCCTACGTGGCGCTTCCTCAGTCGCTACCTTCGCCCCTAGGGAACGATGGATCCACCACGAAAAGGCAAGACGGCCCCACGACATTAATTAGGGTATCATTGCATAGGCTGCCAAATACGTGTCCCTCCGTTCGGATTACGCCACCTAAGTCTATACTCCCTACGCCCGAACCTATGCTTCGAACTAGGGAGTGGGAGGCATGTGTTGAGGGGTAAAATCATCATTGCATTGATAACCGTGCGAAGGGGCTAAGATCGGCCCCATTCCTCCGCCCGCTACATTGCGCCCATGAAGAACGAGCTAACTAATGTGGTCCAATGGGCCGAGCAACCCATAGCTCGGTTCCCCCGAGCTACCCATAGCTCGGTTCTCCCCGAGTGACCCATAGCTCGGCCTCCCCGAGCTTCCATAGCTCGGCCTCCCCGAGCAATCCATGGATCGACACACACCTCCGTGGAACTCAACGCGGGAGAGCCCAGGCCTAGCGTAACAGAATCCCAAACAAAGAATCATATCGAGGAGTGGTCTAGGATCTAGAATAACTGCCTGGGACCTACGCATTCATCAGATCTCGGGCCATCAAAGAGCTCTCTCAGCCGTCGATCCTTCAACGAACAAGATACGGATCCCACCTGCCTTACAACAGCTTGATTCGAATCATTTCCGTATCCTAATAACCTTCGAACCTTCCAGAAGGCGCTCAAGATCCTGGTGATTGCCTATAAATATGACATTCCCAGATTCTCTCAGGTATGCGCTCACAGCTCCTGGCTTACTCTCACTCTCACTCACTCTCCCTCTCCTTCACTGCTCGTCGGCGCTCCCCCAGAGCTCCCGATTGGCCACCCCTGGAGGGATTCCCTAAAAAGATCCTTCTCCTCATCTTTGTTGATCGTCGATCCCTACTGACTTGAGCGTCGGAGGGTCTTCTGCGAAGGGCCACCCCCAACGCCTTTCGCGTGAGGACTTCTATGTAGGTCCACCCAGGAGGAAGCCCAGATCAGGAGACCGACTGCGTTCGAGTCGGAGGACAGATCCCGGCGGCAACAATACGCTTATTTGGCTGTACCATCTTAAGCTGGGACTGGCACTCAAACCAGCATTTCCAAATGCTTTGCTTTGAAATGTCCAATTATATGTTGAGTTAAAATGCCAATTTGTGTTGAACAATGATTGCGGTTCTGTTGAATGATTGGATCTAAATACTTTGCCATGGATCCATTAGCATTTCCAAATGATATATAATTGCATTCCATTACAATGACTCAGGGGAGGGGGGGAGGGAGGAAAGAGGAGGAGGGTCATGGGTTTCATGATATTTCTCCATGTGATGAGTAGTGGCAATGATACCATCAGCACCTCCTGGACTCTCTCTTTCTTCTTCTTCACCCTGTCCTTCCTCCCAGGGCCAACAGCCAACATCAATCATGTCCCTCCCACCACCACCATCATCATCATCACCCATCTCTTCTGTTCCCTTGGGACACCCATCATTGCCCTCCCATCTGTTAAATATGTCTTGAATTTTATATATTGGGCCCGGTTTTTTGACCCGACCCGATATACTTGTTGGGCCCGGACCAAACCGGTCCACTAGGGTTTTATTTTATGGAAGTATTTTTTTGGGGAATATATATAGATATATGTGTGAAAACTTCTGTAAGGATTTTGTAAGGGTTTTGGAGATCTTCTTCTCCTCTTTTGATAATGAAATTTTGTTTGCCTTGCCCGTGGATGTAGATCATCATGATCGAACCACGTAAATTCTTTGTGTTCCTTTGTTTGTTTATTGCTTTGATTTGTTTATTGATCTGATTTCCACAACAAACTGGTATCAGAGCTTTGGTTCGAAAAATTTTGTTGAAAAAAAAAAGGGAAAAGAGTTGCCCTAATCTACCACCTGCCGCCTCCCCTGTTTTCTTCGTCCTCTTCACGGACGTTCTTTGTCAAGATCTGTATCTTCTCGATCTCGTTCAGGATCGAGGGGACACTCTTTGTCAAGATTTGGGCTTATGCGGCGATCTGGGGATTTGCATATTAGGATCTTGATGGGATTTGATGCGAATGCCTGCAACTCTTTTGGTTGTGTGAGGTATGCTGTTTCATAAGCGAACAGCTTCGGAAATCCAGAGCATCGGCAAGAAGATCTCCTTGGCCGGAGGAAGTCGAGCGTGCAACGGAATCCGTGAGCGAAAGAAAAAAGAGAGGGCGCTGCAGCACTTTTCCTTCCGCCGTCGGATTCGCTGGAGAGCTCGTGAACGGAGTACGCGGCGGTCTTCCCACAACGCGTCGTTCCTCCAAGAAAAGGAGAGAGCCAAGGTTTGCTCCAAGAACACGAGCGGCAAATTGGAGTGCTGGTTCGGTGGAGGATCCTCGGATCTGTCGTGGCTTTAGGGGGGATTCCACTCTGGAGCAGGGGATCCAATTTCACCACCGTGGCAACGAGCGGCGAACGAGCGGACACCATCTCCTCTGTTTCGCGGACGAGAACTAGGATTCTGATTATTCCAGATCGTATTGAGATCGATCCGAATGATCTTTTCTCCTTGGTCATCGACGGAGCTGTGGGAATTTGGGGAGCTCGCGGACGGGAGGAGCGGCCACTGGAAGGCTCTGTTCCTTGAAAAAGAAACAGAGTTGAAAAAAAAAAAAAGAAGGCCCTGTTCTTTCCGCAGAATAGGGAGTCCCGGATCCGTCTCGCTTCGGCTGGAGGGTGCTTTTGAGTTCCCTCGTTTCTTTCTCGAGATCTTTGTTTATCTCTTGTCTGCTTGGTTGCTCGACTTGAAATTACCACCATTGCTGGAATCTACGGTTTCATGCGTCGATCTTGTCTTGTCTGAAAAGGGTTTCTTCACCATCCAAAAGCTAGGGCTTTTGCATCGGATTTCAGCCTCCTCTGTTTTCCGTCCGTGAAGCTATTTCCAGGATCTCTTCTTCTTCTTCAATCCAAACAGAAAGATCGTTTCTTTCTTAGGAATTCTTGGGATGTCATCTTTGAAGTTTCAGATTGCTCCATTTGATGGACAGAACAACTTCGGATTATGGAGAATAAAGATGAAGGCTTTATTGAAGCGAGAGGGTTCTGTTAGGGCACTGGATAATAATTATACAGGTGACATGACCACGGCTGAGATTGAAGAGATGGATGAGAAGGCGCATAGTGCGATCCAGTTATCTCTAGAAGACAATGTTTTGCGAGAAGTCGCAGATGAGGAAACAGCGGCCGGTCTTTGGAAGAAACTGGAAAGTCTCTACATGAAGAAATCTTTAACATCGAGACTTTATTTGAAGCAGCGTCTTTATACCCTAAAGATGCGAGAAGGTACGCCTATTAAGGAACACTTGAATGAGTTTAATAAGATTGTTATGGATATGAAAAATCTAGATATTAAACTCGAGGATGAAGATCAAGCTTTGATTGTGTTATGCTCATTGCCTGCCTCATACGAAAATTTTGTGAACTCGATGCTTTATGGACGTGAATCCATAACTCTAGAGGATGTTAAAGCATCCTTGAATTCTGCAGAATTGAGATCAAAATTGAATGAAAATACTAGTGGAGACAGGGCAGATGGTTTATTCGTGAGAGGTAGGGCAAAGAAGAAGGACAAAGCTTTTAGAAAGAAATCTGTTGGTCGTTCAAAATCTAGGCCACCTGGAGATACGACGAACGTTGAGTGCTACTATTGTCACAAGAAAGGATATTACAAGTCAGATTGTTCTGTGCTCAAGAGAAAGGATAAGCAACGTAGTCAACGTCAAGATGCGGCGAATGTTGCTGAGAAAGATGAGTCTAGTGTGTCAGACAGAGTTCTTACGACATGTTCTATTGTTAGTCTTTCAAACGATGTTTGGATAATGGATACAGGAGCATCATTTCACATGTGCCCAAATAGGGAATGGTTCACCACATACGAACCATTGAATGGTGAATCAGTTTTTATGGGAAATGATGCAGTATGCAAAATTGTGGGAATTGGTACTGTTCAGATTAAGTGCCATGACAAAGTTGTGAGAACCTTGACTGAAGTTAGGCACATACCAGACTTAAAGAGAAACCTTATTTCTTTGAGCTGTTTGGATTCCATTGGGTGTATGTACTCAGGTGGAGGTGGAGTTCTAAAAGTCACCAAAGGCAATCTAGTTGTGATGAGAGGAAACAAGGTGAATCACTTGTATCATCTACAGGGTAGCACAGTTATGGGTTCTTCGATTGGCACAGTAAATTCTGTTTCTGCTGATGATAGAACAAAATTGTGGCATATGCGTTTGGGCCATATGAGTGAGCGTGGCATGATAGTTTTGAGTAAACGTGGTTTACTATGTGGTGAGCAGACAACCTCACTAGATTTCTGTGAGCACTGTGTTCTTGGCAAGCAGTGCAAGGTCAGTTTTAGTACAGGCACACATTCAACGAAGGGTACACTCGACTACATACATTCTGATTTATGGGGACCGGCACAGGTTCCATCTAAGGGTGGTGCTCTTTACTTTGTGACATTTATTGACGATTATTCCAGAAAAGTCTGGGTTTATTTTCTGAAAAGAAAAAGTGAAGTGTTTGAAACCTTCAAGAAGTGGAAAGCCCTTGTTGAGAATCAGACAGGGAAGAAGATCAAACGTCTGAGGACCGATAACGGTCTTGAGTTCTGTGGTGGTGATTTTAATGAATTCTGTGCAGATGCAGGTATCGTTAGACACCGTACAGTCAGGTACACTCCACAGCAAAATGGAGTGGCAGAAAGGATGAACAGAACTCTATTGGAGAGGGCAAGATGCATGCTCTCTAATGCTGGCATGGAAAAGGCTTTTTGGGCTGAAGCAGTTAACACGTCTTGCTATCTGGTTAATCGCTCTCCTTCAACAGCAATTGAATGCAAGACTCCTTTTGAGATGTGGTCAGGTAAGCCTTGTGATTATTCAAATCTAAAGGTTTTTGGATGCCCTGCTTACTATCATGTTAAGGATGGTAAACTTGAACCTAGAGCAAAGAAGTGTATCTTTGTTGGTTATGCTGATGGCGTGAAGGGTTATCGTCTGTGGTGCATAGAACCTAATTCACCTAAATTCATTATTAGTAGGGATGTTACTTTTAATGAAAAGTTTATGCTAGATCAAAGGAATGCTGTTGATGAGTCTGCAGGAAAACATGAGAGTGATACAAATGAGGTGGAGGTTCAGGTCGAGCTTCGAAAAAAGAGCTCTCAAAATGATTTGAGCGAGCAAATTGTTACTATTGATTCTAGTTCAGATGAGGAAGCTCAAGATGAGGTGGAGCAGCCATACTCTATTGCTACTGGCAGAGAAAGGAGGGAGATTCGACCCCCTCAAAAATATGGTTTTCTGATCTTGTGGCTTATGCCCTTACGACAGCAGAAGATATGGGTATTCAGGAACCATCTACCTATACTGAAGCTGTTACTTGTTCGGAATCAGAAAAGTGGACTGTTGCTATGGCTGAAGAACTGGAATCACTTCACAAGAACCAGACTTGGGACTTGGTGCCATTGCCTAAAGGAAAAAGAGCCATTGGGTGTAAATGGGTCTTTAAGAAAAAGGAAGGTATTCCAGGCGTTGAAACTAGTAGATGCAAGGCAAGACTTGTAGCTAAAGGCTACAATCAGAGGGAGGGAATTGATTATGATGAAGTGTTCTCTCCTGTTGTGAAACACACTTCTATTCGTGTGTTGCTGGCTATAGTTGCTCAATTTGACTTAGAGCTTGAGCAACTCGATGTGAAGACAACCTTTTTGCATGGTGAGCTTGAGGAGAACTATTTATATGGCCCAGCCTGAGGGCTATTATGTAGAAGGCAAGGAAGACCATGCTGCTGATATGCTGACCAAGATAGTTTCCGCCAACAAGTTTAAGCATTGCTTGGACTTGATTGGCATGCTTGTTTGAGGTTTGCTCCTTCTGGGGCTTGGTGGCGAGGTGAATGAAAGTTCTATTTTTGTTTTGAAGTGGATATGTTTTTTCGTTGCATCCCTTGTTTCCTACACCGAGTTAGCTCACGTAGGCTTAGGGATGCTGGGAGAATATGTTCGACTTCTAGTTTGTTAAATTCAAGCCAAGGTGGAGATTTGTTAAATATGTCTTGAATTTTATATTGGGCCCGGTTTTTTGACCCGACCCGATATACTTGTTGGGCCCGGACCAAACCGGTCCACTAGGGTTTTATTTTATGGAAGTATTTTTTTGGGGCATATATATAGATATATGTGTGAAAACTTCTGTAAGGATTTTGTAAGGGTTTTGGAGATCTTCTTCTCCTCTTTTGATAATGGAATTTTGTTTGCCTTGCCCGTGGATGTAGATCATCATGATCGAACCACGTAAATTCTTTGTGTTCCTTTGTTTGTTTATTGCTTTGATTTGTTTATTGATCTGATTTCCGCAACACCATCACCTCATTCGAAGAAGAGGGAGGGGGAGGAAAAGGTCAAGGAAGAAAAGGAGAGGAGAGAAGAAGACGATAATGGCTTCGTGACGGGGAGCTCATGATCAGTAGCAGCCTCTCACGCGCAACGGCAGTCTCCTGCAAGTCAAGGGAGCTAGGCATCTGTTCCTCCTCTTCTTGGCTTCCTATGGGGAATCAAGCGTCTCGGTCCGATACTTTGCTACATATAAATAGATAAAGAAACAGCTATAATTAAGAGTCTCTGTCTCTCTCTCTCTCTCTATGGTTTGCATCTCTTTTTTTTTTCCTTTCCCCTTTGAGCTTTTTCTCCATGTCCTTTGCGTCTTGAAACAAGGGTGATGGTGCCGATGCTATTTGCGAGTTTAGTGTTTGGATATTATGTGGTTTTGTGATCATCAGAGCAATGGATGTTATCATGACTTTGTTCCTATTTTGCGTTCTTTGGCTTAACATGGTTTCCATGCCTTGTGCGCGCGTGTGTGTGTCTGCGTTATAGAGAGAGAGAGAGAGAGAGAAAGAGATTTTCTATTGGTGTTGCACCCTTTGGGAGGGGATCTAACATCTTCGATTTGCCCTGAAATAGTTGACAGATAACTACATGTTTAAAGATTAAGGAACTGTTTTCTCTTAAGAACATGATTAAGAAACTGCAAATAATTAAGATCTCCTTTTTTTGATTTATATGTTCAGATTTCTTGGGTTTTGAGTAGAAAAAAGTTCGGACAATGAACCTACCACCGTAATGATGAATGGATCGTGGATTATTGAGCGTTGAACTGCTCTCTCTTCTTTTTCTTTTTCTACTTCTCTACGTTCTGATTCAAATACTGAAACATCATGAGGGAAATTATGAAATGCTTCTTTTCTGGATGTTCCTTCGATAAACCCTCCGATATGGTTCTCATAGATCTTTATGTGAGAAGGCCAGCAGGCAGCCAGTAAACCTGAAGCCATAAGAAGGTTAATTTGGGCAGTCTTTGGTAATCTCTATTTCTTTACAAGTGCTTGATTTAAAAGTACATGCACAGAAATTAACTGGCTTGTTTGGTGAAGCATATTTTTTTCATGCATTTGAACACTTGATGAACACCAAAATGTTTTTTGTTCTTGATCTTAAAGCTTGTCTGTATGTATGTATGCATTGTTACGCTTGCACTCTTATTCGAGTCTGTACTCTAGGTTTACTGGTGTAGTAGTATCTTGGAGAAATAGGATATCATGTTCCTTGTTTTAAATGTGCTGAGATGTACACTGACGTATGCTAGCTGGCACCTTTTTACCTTCTCCTTACTGTGGTAAAACCAAATTAGCTAACTGAGATAATGCATACGATTTATGATATCATGACGCTCATATATATGTCTTTCCACATCTTAGATTTGCATTTTATCTTAGAAGGTGTGACTGTCCAGCTATAAAGAAACCTAAAGTTTCCCTCCCCTTTACATCATGCTAGTACTACTACTAGGATTTTAACCTATAACATCTGTGCTCATCCAAGTAGACAAAGTGATGCCACATCCAGAAAATCTTTTCAGATTTTATGCATGAACGTAATGATGTGGCATGTGTAAACTATTTCATACCTTCTGCCAGTCCATGGCCACAGTGTATTATTTCATTATTAATGTCAATCAATTCATAAAGAAAGGGATGATGCTTGTACATACACATGGTCTCTATATATACTCTTAATGTAAGTATTTTGATAGTTGCATATGTCTGTTTTGTTGGCCCACAAGATCAACATGGATGCTTATATGGATGATCGTGTGCAATAAAGAAAAATGACAACCATAAAAAATCATTCTTCAGATTCATGAAGAATAGCTGTGTGCTTCAGTTGGTTATTAGCAGTCCTAGGGCATCGAAGGGCCATTGTTTGTAATCAACTTAGTCATGTCCATAAAAGTAAGTTTCCTTGTGGGTTTTCTAGCATCAACGGTGGGTTGCAAAACCTTTTTCTGAGCACAAAGTTACAAAACCTATATGCACTGTATATCCACTACTTGGTGCAATTTTTATTCTGAGCTGAACTGATTTATAGCAGTTGGTAGTTCAGATGATGTCAGATATTTATTTGAAGGCAATTTTCAGATGACCAAATTGACTGATCGATGTCATCATACCAATACTGCCATCGATTATCTTGAAATAGATGAATGGGGAACTAGAAAGCTGACCATATAAATACCTCATCATATACCCAGATAACAAAAACTTTTACATTCTTATCTCAATCTAGGATCCCACAATATATATATATATATAGAAAGCTGACCATGTAAATATGTTCTATTCTTTGTATATAGAAAGCTGACCATGTAAATATGTTCTATTCTTTGACGTGGACAACAAAAGTAAGATCGTCTGATTTACTAGTCTTAGTTTACATTTGATTTGTTTCTTGCGAGCCCTTTGTAGATGTCCAGGTAATGGCATGTATATAACTCTCCTTTGGTAACACAACTAACACAAGTTGAAAATTATGGTGTGCCATGGTTGACCTGGAAAAGGCCTGACAAATTATTTCGCTTTTGTTATGATTAATTAATTATCTCTCGTCCTCACATATTACATCACAGTAAATTAAACATGCTAATTAGTTTTTCCTTGATAGAAAAAAGTCCTGCAGTAAATAGAGTTCCCATTTCAACATTATCAAAAGAAGGTGTGAATATTTAATACAGACATCTCATCAAAGATAAGGTTCCGTATTATTTTACAAAGCATTAGGATCAAATTAGCTATGATTGCATGTGGAGCCTCCCTCATCTTTCCACATGAGGATTGAAATGTTATGATGACAAGTTGACAGAGACTAATGAAGAGCGTCTCATCAACAGGTCATATAATTCATCATTGAAGTCCAGCAGAAGTAGAAGCTAGAACTCAAATCAATGAAAGACCAAGGACAGGGGGAATCTAAAAATTTTGACGATAGGCTGGAGCCTTCGACCTGAAAGATGAAACCTGAAAAAAGAGGATGAAATGTCGGTACAAAAGATAAGTGACCCGATGAAATTAGTCAAAACAATTTCGTAACCTCTCTATCAAACTGGATCCATGGATACGTTAATATTATTAAGAAGAAGAAGAACTTCATTGATACACTCAAAACGGGCTAAGAAAATCGTATGCTGGACAAAACAAGGAAACAAAAGAGAACTCCAACTTCGTGCCAAAACTGAGCCGAAGAGTAGAGGTGGCAATTGGATCGCGTGTCGAATCGGTTCGTTCTTTGGGTTTGGATTAGGTTTGGATTATTTTTAGATTCGGCCACTTTCAAGTTCAAATTATAAAAGTTAAATACTAATCCTAAATGTCAAGTTCAGGTCAATTCGTGGGTCATTTCAAATTGATTTAATTTTTTTAAAAAAATTTAATATACACTTTTTTATTCTTTTTAAATACTTTATCAATAATTAATTCTAATTTTTTCTTCTTTCATGCATTTGTTACATAAAATCATAACATAATTAGGCACTAATAAAAATAATTATTATAAATTTTATAAAATATAAAAATAATATTGATGATGCTAAGTCACCTTCTTCAAACGTTGGGGAAGACAGACGTCCTTCTCTCCAGACCCCTGCAAGAAAAGTCTCCGGAGACCGGTTGTTCCGGTGGAGACCCTCCGACGTTCAAGTCAGTTACTTGGGATCAGACAAGAATCGCTCAGCGAAAAGGAGCTGAGACAGTTAGGGTTTTGCGAAGAGAAAGAAAGCTAGAAAACCAGAGTTCGGATCCCTACTTACAGTGCGGGCGTGCATTTTTATACCTGTCCGAATATCTCATCTTACTATTTCGAAAGATTACCGTCGTACCATCATTATGCGCGCCGGAGGCGTCCCGCGATACCTGTCAACATGGTGTTACACGTGTCTAGCAGCCGTGGTTGTATTTGGTACGCGACGTTGCTTGACATGACCGCGCACAGTTGCAAGTGGTAGCGAGTCGTACTCCGTAACGGGGCACAGTCACGCACAGGAACATGCAGTGCACCATACGCCGTTATGAGGCATGGCTGCAAGCAGCCACGGGCGCACGGAGAGTCCCGTGAAGCACGGAGAGTCACGTGGAGCACGGAGAGTCACGTGGGCGCGCCTGGTGGCCCGGAGCTGTCATTTGGTTTGAGGGCTGGTCCGCGTGGTTATTGCTGATGACGCCCGCACACCCCGAGACCGGAGGGGGTTTCGGGGTTGAGAGATAATGATCTCACCCCGAGACCGGTGGGGGTCTCGGGGGTGAGATAATGCTGGTGCACCCCGAGACGGAAGGGGTCTAGGGGTCGAAATATGGTGATCCCACCCCGAGATCGGTGGGGGTCTGGGGGGTGAGATAATGCTGGTGCACCCCGAGACCGGAAGGGGGTCTCGGGGTCGAGATATGGTGGTCCCATCCCGAGACCGGTGGGGGTCTCGGTTGTGAGATAATGCCGGTGCACCCCGAGACCGGAGAGGGGTCTCGAGGTCGAGATATGGTGATCCAATCCCGAGACCGGTGGGGGTCTCGGGGTTGAGATAATGCTGGTGCACCCCGAGACCGGAAAGGGGTCTCGGGGTCGAGATATGGTGGTCCCACCTCGAGACCGGTGGGGATCTCGGGGGTGAGATAATGCTGGTGCACCCCGAGACTGAAAGGGGGTCTCGGGTTGAGATATGGTGGTCCCACCCCGAGACCGGCGGAGGTCTCGGGGGTGAGATATGCTGGTGCACCCCGAGACCGGAGGGGGGGTCTCGGGGTCGAGATATGGTGATCCCACCCCGAGACCGTGGGAGTCTTGGGGTTGAGATAATGCTGGTGCACCCCGAGACTGGAAGGGGGTCTCGGGGTCGAGATATGGTGATCCCACCTCGAGACCGGTGGGGGTCTCGGGGGTGAGATAATGCTGGTGCACCCCGAGACCGGAAGGGGGTCTCAGGGTCGAGATATGGTGATCCCACCCCGAGACCGGTGGGGTCTCGGGGGTGAGATAATGCTGGTGCACCCCGAGACCGGAAGGGGATCTCAGGGTCAAGATATGGTGGTCCCACCCGAGACCGGTGGGGTCTCGGGGGTGAGATAATGCTGGTGCACCCCGAGATCGGAGGGGGTCTCGGGGTTGAGATATGGTGATCCCACCCCGAGATCGGTGGGGGTCTCGGGGGTGAGATAATGCTGGTGCACCCCGAGACCGAAAGGGGGTCTCGGGGTCGAGATATGGTGGTCCCACCCCGAGACCGGTGGGGGTCTCGGGGGTGAGATAATGCCGGTGCACCCCGAGACCGAAAGGGGTCTCGGGTCGAGATATGGCGATCCCACCCCGAGATCGGTGGGGTCTCGGGGGTGAGATAATGCTGGTGCACCCCGAGACCGAAAGGGGATCTCAGGGTCGAGATATGGTGGTCCCACCCCAAGATCGGTGGGAGTCTCGGGGGTGAGATAATGCTGGTGCACCCCGAGACCGGAGGGGGGTCTCGGGGTCGAGATATGGTGATCCCACCCCAAGACTGGTGGGGGTCTCGGGGGTGAGATAATGCTGGTGCACCCCGAGATCGGAAGGGGGTCTCGGAGTCGAGATATGGTGGTCCCACCCCGAGACCGGTGGGGGTCTCGGGGGTGAGATAATGCCGGTGCACCCCGAGATTGGAAGGGGGTCTCGGGGTCGAGATATGGCGATCCCATCCCGAGACCGGTGGGGGTCTCGGGGGTGAGATAATGCTGGTGCACCCCGAGACCGGAGGGGTCTCGGGTCGAGAGATGGTGATCTCCGTTAGCTGCTGTTACTTTTATTCTAATGATGCGGGATCAGTCATATTAGATGCCCCCTCACCCCTGAGGCAAATCGATCCCACTGATGAGGTGAAAGGGGTGTTCTCCTCCACGTGGCTGATCCCCGCCCACATCTCTATGCGGACGACATGGGGAATGTGAGAAGGTGGCCGCCTCTGTACACTGTGCCCGCCACGATCGACCTCGAGAGAAAACTAGCCCTTCGAAGTCTGCGCGAAAAGCTGTATCATCATTACCTCTCATAGCGGCGACGTGAGCGGAGTCCCATCATTGGCCGGAGGCTTACCGCATCATGCGCTGGGCATCCCTCGAGGCGAGCCAGCCTATGATAGGGGGCCATGTGGCTAACGAGACGAGGCGGGATGATTTGAAAACCCAATAAACCCAAATGAGGGGTTGAATTTGGCCATATCGCTTCCGCTATCGTCGTCTTCCTCTGTGCCTGTGCTCTGATCTTCCCTGCAACCCGAGAGCTCATGCTTGGCTTTCCTTCCTTCATGTCAGTTCTTTGTCCATTCCAGACTTCTTCGTCCCTTCTCTTGCTCATGAGCTCTCCATCCTGGACTTCGGAGGACGATTCAGAGAATCGTCCTCCCTCCGAGAGGCACTGTAATTCTCCCGCACCTTCTCCTTCTCCTCCGCTTGAGTGGTCCACTGATTCAGAGGACCGCATCCCCCTGGCCCGGTGACAGGTCGCCGGTGGAGCCCCATTGAGGAGCCGCCGGCCAGAGGCCGGCACCTCCTCGAGGGTGGAGGGGTCCCCAGAGGGGACTGCCTCCACGGTAACAGGTCTGGATTTGGCAAAAATCTGGGCCCGCTACAGATTCCCCGGGACGTTGAGCTTTTTCTGCCAACTCCCGATGATAGGGTCATCTCCTCCCGACCCGATCGGATGGCCCTTTATGAGATTTGCCTGAAGGCAGGTCTTCGTCCACCTTTTCGTCCTTTTTCATCAACATTCTTGACTACTACTCCTTGACTCCATCCCAACTGGTCCCCAACTCCTACCGTGTCGTTAGCGCCTTTGTCATTCTCTGCCATCGTCTGGGTATCACCCCTCGAATCTCTCTTTTCTGATCCTTCTATATCCTTCGGTCCCAGAAGGGTTGGTGGCTATTCCAGCCCCGACCTAATCGGGTCCTCAAACTTTTTCTTCCTTCTTCAATCAAGGGATGGAAATCCCGATTCTTTTTCGCTAACCTTGACCAAGTCAGGCCCCGGTGGGGAGATCCCGACCTCCGAGGGAACGCGAACTCCACCATCCAACCTAGGGATCGGGAGGCATCAGGTCAATTGCTGGCTGCCGAGATCCTTCGGTATGTTGGGTTACGGAATGAAAAATTCCAATCTAATTGGAATAAAATTGTAGCGAAAATAAAATAAATTTATAACCCACCAAGAATCACATGCGTTTCATAAAAACCGAAAGAAGGATAACAAAATATTACTTTTTGTTATTACCTTTTGTTATTACCTTTTAATCAGTATGTAATCCTTCTGTTCTTGTGTTGGGTTTTCTTGGATCTTCAAAGGTGCTGCCTTTCAGAAAGACGATCACCCTCTACAAGTATCCACACACGAACGGACACCAAAATGGTTTTTGAATGCTAGTTCAACAATTCCATTTTTCACAAAATAAATCCATGTTTTCAACTCTATGTTGTTCCATCTTTAAGGCAAAAGATATGACGCTTCAAAAGCCCCAATCGACGTGGCCTTTCAAATGCCCCAATCGACGTGACCTTTCAAATGCCCTACAGACTCTAAAACGTATATATCGAACATATATACAAGCATGCTAGAAATTTTGGTTAACTAAGATTTTAATTGATATTTATTTAAAACTCATTTTAAATAATAACAATTTAAATCCTTTCCTTACAAAATAAGGAATATATATTTAACCAAAAAAAACTTTATGGATTATTTCTTATCCAATAAGAAAATGTAACAATTTAATTACTTGTCATAATTTAAATTACGAATTTAAATTTTCTCAAAATTAACTCGAATCTAAATGATAACTAATTATTATTTGTAATTTAAAATAATCTCATCATTTTAAATTATAGAGAGTAACAAATCGTAACCATTATTGTCCGTTCTTAGTGTGCGACCCTATAGGTTCAATTAACGTTGGCAGTAGGCCTAAATCACATTTTGAACCTACAAGTCATAAGCGGCCTCTAGCAAGACATTATGACTACCCAAGTTAAATGAAAAGCTCATGTTCCGAGATAACCTTAAAGTAGCTATTAACATAATCCTTTTGTCACATGATATCTTGATAGAATATAAGGCATGGATAAAGTCAACCTTATATTTCTCTATCTTTAATTTCTCAAACCCAATTAGACTGACTAAACAAATGATATTGATCTCCATCAATTCATTTGAGCATGGCCATGCATTTCTCAGTCTCAATCATCGAGGGGCCCAGAGATATCTCTCTTATAATAAGAGGGACAAATTCCATCTTAATCACTCACATCTCACTACATGATTCTTATTATGTTCAATCATAATCTTTATAATCATCCGGTTAAAGACAACGTTTGATTATGTCAAAACATAATATTCCTCATATTGAGAACTATGGCAATCTCAGGTCTAATGATTTAATGACACAACTACTAGATTAACTTATGACTTTGATCCATGTATTAATCTCAAGGCGGGTCTTGTCCAATATTTGTTCTTAACAAATACATATAAATTTGATTTGTATCTCATATACATATTCATCCCATGAATATCAATCAAATTTCATACTAATCTTAATTTATTGTTATTCCCACAACAATAACCGATTAGGGACATTTAGAATAATACGTAATATTATTCAAGGACATTATTATATAATAAACATGCAAATTATGATAATAGTAAATGTTCATAAATATTCAAAATACCATGTCCATACAATAGGCCTAGGACACTATTACTAACAATCTCCCACTTGCACTAGGCCCACTCATCAATGTATCTAATACCTATGAACCTAGCATGACGATCATGCTTTGCTTGTGGTAGAGGCTTAGTCAATGGATCAGCAACATTGTCATCTGTTGGAACTCTGCATATTTTTACGTCACCTCTCTCAATGATTTCTCGAATGAGATGATAATGCCTAAGAATGTGTTTGGATCGCTGATGTGACCTAGGTTCTTTTGCTTATGCGATAGCACCATTATTGTCACAATAAACATCAACAGGATTTGTGATGCTAGGAACCACTCCAAGGTCATAATGAATTTCTTGATCCAAACTGCTTCCTTTGTTGCATCAGATGCTGCTATGTATTCAGCTTCAGTTGTAGAATTAGCAACAGTGCTTTGCTTCGAACTCTTCCAGCTAACAGCACCACCATTTAAACAAAACACATATCCTGACTACGATCGGAAATCATCTTTGTCAGATTGAAAGCTTGCATATGTGTAACCACTTACAACTAGATCATCTTCCAATCCGCCATACACCAAGAACATATCTTTAGATCTTCTCAGATACTTAAGAATGTTCTTGATCGCCGTCCAGTGACTCTCACCAGGATCTGACTGGTATCTACTCGTTATGCTTAAAGCATAAGAGACATCTGGTCTAGTGCACAACATAGCATACATGATAGATCCTATTGCTGAAGCATAAGGAATCTTACTCATGCGCTCTCACTCATCTTTTGTGTTAGGACACTGAGATTTGCTGAGTGTAATACCATGAGACATAGGCAAGTATCCTCTCTTGGAATCTTGCATACTGAACCTTTTCAGTACTTTGTCTATGTAAGTACTTTGACTTAGACCAATCAGCCTCTTAGATCTATCTCTATAGATCTTTATCCCTAGGATATAGGCAGCTTCACCTAAGTCTTTCATTGAGAAACATTTCCCTAACCAAGACTTGACACTCTGCAAGGTAGGGATATCATTCCCAATAAGTAAAATGTCATCAACATATAGGACCAGGAATACAATGGTGCTCCCACTAACTTTCTTGTAAACACAAGGTTCATCTTCATTTTTGATAAATCCAAACTCTTTGACTGATTCATCAAAACGAAGATTCCAACTCCGAGAAGCCTGCTTCAAACCATAAATGGATCTTTGAAGCTTGCATACTTTACTAGAATTCTTAGGTTGTACAAAACCCTCAGGTTGTGTCATGTACACATCCTCAAGTAAGTTTCCATTAAGAAACGCTGTTTTAACATCCATTTGCCAAATCTCATAGTCATAATATGTAGCAATGGCAATAAGAATTCTAATAGACTTTAGCATGGCTACAGATGAAAAAGTTTCATCATAGTCTATACCATGAGTTTGTTTGAAACCTTTTGCAACTAGCCTTGCTTTGTAAGTATCCACTTTACCATCCATGTCAGTTTTCTTTTTGAAAACCCATTTGCACCCAATAGTCTTTGTACCTTCAGGTAGCTCAATCAAGGTCCATACTGATTATCATACATGGATTGGATTTCAGACTTCATGGCCTCTAACCATTTCTCAGAGTCTGGACTAACATAGCCTCTTGATAGGTAGTAGGTTCATTTTGATCCACTAACAATACATCATGATTATCAGTCACAAGAAATCCATATCTCTCGGGCTCATGACGTATCCTATCAGATCTACGTAACTTTTGTGCTACAGGTGGTGTGTCAACAATGGTTTGTTGACTTTGAGCATCCATAGGCGGTTCAATGTTATCTTGTGGTTCTCGAATCTCTTCGATTTGTACCTTGCTCCCACTGGTTCCTTTAGAAATAAATTCTATTTCTAGAAAGACACCATTCCGAGCAACAAACACTTTGTTCTCAATGGGATTGTAAAAGTAGTATCCTTTAGTCTCTTTAGGATATCCCACAAAAAATATTTATCAGACTTGGGTTCCAGCTTATTTGAAACTTGACATTTTATATAAGCTTCACAACCCAAATCTTAAGAAAAGACAAACTGGGCTTTTTACCATTCCACATCTCATATGGCGTCTTTTCAACCGCTTTGGTTGGAACTCGATTTAGTGTGAACGCAGCTGTGGCAAGTGCATAACCCCAAAAGGTAAGTGGAAGATCTGTTAGACTCATCATAGATCGAACCATATCTAATAAGGTTCGATTCCTTCTTTCAGATACACCATTCCATTGCGGTGTTCCAGGAGGAGTTAGCTGTGGAATGATTCCACAACTTCTAAGATGGTCATAAAAATCTTGGCTCAAATATTCTCCACCTCGATCAGATCGAAGTGCCTTGATTGTCTTGCCAAGTTGGTTTTGTACTTCATATTGAAAAGATTTAAACATTTTAAATGATTCAGATTTGTGTCTCATCAAGTAGACATAACCATATCTACTGAAGTCATCAGTAAATGTAATGAAGTACTTGTAACCTCCTATGGCTTCTGAACTTAATGGTCCACATACATCTATGTATTAGGCCCAATAATTCATTGGCCCTTTCACTGTGTCCAGTAAAGGGATCCTTTGTCATCTTACCCAATAGACAAGATTCACATGTATCATATGATTCAAAATCAAATGAGTTCAAAAGTCCATCTTGATGGAGTTTTGATATGCGTTTCTCATTTATATGGCCAAGGCGACAATGCCAAAGATAGGTTGAATTTAAGTCATTGGACTTAACTTTCTTAGTAGTTATATTATAGACAGAAGAATTGTTGGATTTTTAAAGATTCAAAACATAAAGACCATCTAGTAATTCGGCATTTGCATAGAACATGTCTTTATGATAAATGGAGCAATTATTATTCTCAATAATAAAAGAAAAACCATCATTATCCAAACAAGAAACTGAAATAATATTCCTACACATTGTAGGAACATAAAGCAATTGTTCAAAACTAACAAAAGCCCACTGGGCAAAGAAAGTTCATAACTTCCTACAGCTAAAGCAGCAACTTTTGCTCCATTGCCTACTCGAAGATCAACTTCGTCCTTCTTCAGTTGTCTACTCCTTTTGAGCCCTGCACATTTGTGCAAATGTGAGATCCACATCCAGTATCTAATACCCAGGAACTAGAAGGAGAGAAATTAATCTCTATAACATAAATACCTGAAGAACCGGTCTCACCAGTCTTCTTCTTCTTCTTTAGATCCTCCAAATACAGCTTGCAGTTTCTCTTCCAATGACCAGGTTCATTGCAAAAGAAACAGACACCCTCCTTTGGGGCTTTAGCCTTGGGTTTAGGATTGGGCTTGGGTTGAGCATTGGACTTTCCAGCCCTTCCCTTACCCTTTCCTTTTCTTTTCTTCATAAGGCCCTTTCCCTTTTGAACCATCAGAATATGGCCAGGCTTGGACTTAATATTCTGTTCAGCAGTTTTAAGCATCGTATGCAGCTCAGAAATTGATTTGTCCATTTCATTCATGTTATAGTTCATGATAAACTGATCATAACTATCAGGAAGTGAATTTAGATCAAATCTGTTGCCAACTCTTGGCTCATTGGAAATCCAAGCCTATCAAGGTGCTCAATATAGCCTTTCATTTTTAACACATGAGCGCTAACTGAAGCACCCTCAGCCTATTTTACAAGAGTGCAATGCCTTGGTAGTATCATACCTTTCTTGCCTTGCTTGTTGCTGGAACATTTCCTTTAGATTGACAATCATATCATAAGTTTCCATGTTTTCCAAATCTTTCTAAAGTTCAGAACTCATGGTAGCTAGCATCAAGCATGCAACATCAATAGAGTCATTATGATGCTTCTCATAAGCATTCTTTTCATCTCTAGAAGCATTATCGGCTGGTTCTTCAGGGTGAGTTGATCCAGGACATAAAGCTTCCTTTCTTGTTTGAGAACAATTCTCAAATTTTGAAACCAGTCAAGGAAATTAGTCCCAGTAAGTTTGTCCTTCGCAAGGATTGATCGCAGTGACATAGTAGAATTGTTATCATTGTTGGCCATCTACAATAAATGCAAAGTTCGTTAAGTATTTTGATTATGAAAAACTCCCACTAAATTAACAACCCTCAATGATAAAATCATATTAATTTAGTGAGCTAAGATCCATATTTATACTCAACTTTAAGTCAGCTTTGGCATGACGCTTAAAATTAAGTTTTTTAGGTAGGTAACTCTTACCAATTGCAACTCATGCAACTCTTAGAAATTTATGGGATTATGACATCATATGTCTCGGCATGTTTAAATCCCATCTCATGCCATTAGGCCCAAAACCATTTTGATAACCTAATTAAGTTAAACCATTTTTAAACATATGGGTAGCACCATTACCCATCTTGCCTCACTAATGTAACCCAATACTTCTACTTTGGTAGAACCCACATTAAGGTGATAAAAGCCTTGACAAGTGTTCAAATATGGATGGCATGTCAACTTAAGATTTTATGTGAGGGATCTAGATAGATTAACAGATCTCATCATGCATTTAGTATCACATACTCATTGATATCATCATAGCATCACATACTTATGAAACATCATACATAGCATCTCATACATGTATATAATAAACATGTCATAGTATGACCTTATCAAGATTGATCTTCATAAGCCAATATGAAGATCAATGGTCAATCCTAGGTAATAATGAGCAACACCATAATGTCTACTTGACCATCATCATGTGCATAGACACCTAGCTCCTCTATCACCATGGTTGGATTGCAGGATTTTAAATGGTTTGCTTTGTCTTCTTGCTTTATTACAATAAATAAACAAATACTACTAAAAGTAAAAAAAAATTATAATGAAACAAAATAGCACACAGGCCATATATGATAATTACAACCCTTGTAAAAGAATAATAAAAACCTGCCAATCATATTGGTCACAAGGCCATACCATGCACCATACAAAGCAAAGCAAACACCATGCAAAATATATCATGTTATCATATAGCATATACATATTGCATTAAAGAAAATAGCGTATGTTTTAAAACCAATTAAATTTACAAGGCGCTCTGATTAGGTAGTACTGCGGTTCCTAAAATTTGGAGATACAATAAAGTTTCATCCTAAAATTTGATTTTATTGATCTCATCAATAAATTTAAGGCTCACATCCGCACCACCATAAACAGCAATTGATAAATCCTTATTGATATGTGAATTCAGTTCATGTATTAATCTAATTAAGACATCACCGAAATCATATATCAAGATATTAAACACTTTAATTGCAATATCCATTCGGATTTTTAATCATATTAACGAATCCTTACAGGAAACAGATTCATCAATTAACACCTTAGAAAACCTATTATCTATGTCGTTCGTGCAAACACTAATATCATATATATATACAAGAACGCAAACCATGCCAAGATCATATACATCTCATACATACAATCAAACATGGCAGTTTTGATTTTTATGAAAACAAGAGGCTCTGATA
>UESW01003871.1:1668250-1681794 GCA_900491605.1 Calamus simplicifolius | reverse complement strand
TCCCACCCCGAGACCGGTGGGGATCTCGGGGGTGAGATAATGCTGGTGCACCTCGAGACCGAAGGGAGGTCTCGGGGTCGAGATATGGTGATCCTACCTTGAGACCGGTGGGGGTCTCGGGGGTGAGATAATGCTGGTGCACTCCGAGACCGGAGGGAGGTCTCGGGGTCGAGATATGGTGATCCCACCCAGAGACTGCTGGGGATCTCGGGGTGAGATAATGCTGGTGCACCCCGAGACGGAGGAGGGTCTCGGGTCGCGATATAGTGATCCCAACCCGAGACCGGTGGGGGTCTCGGGGGTGAGATAATGCTGGTGCACCCCGAGACCGGAGGGGGTCTCGGGGTCGAGAGATGGTGATCTTCGTTAGTTGCTGTTACCTTTTATTCTAATGATGCGGGATCAGTCATATCAGATGCCCCTTCACCCTTGAGGCAAAGTGGGTCCCACTGATGAGGTGAAAGGGGTGTTCTCCTCCACGTGGCTGATCCCTGCCCACATCTCTTATGCGGACGGCATGGGGAATGTGAGAAGGCAGCTGCCTCCGTACACTGTGCCCGCCATGATCGACCTCAAGAGAAAACTAGCCCTTTGAAGTCTGCGCGAAAAGCTGTATCATCATTACCTCTCATAGCGGCAACGTCAGCGGAGTCCCATCATTGGCCAGAGGCATACCGCATCATGCGTTGGGCGTCCCTCGAGGCGAGCCAGCCTATGGTAGGGGGCCATGTGGCTGACGAGACGAGGTGGGACGATTTGAAAACCCAATAAACCCAAATGAGGGGTTGAATCTGGCCATATCGCTTCCGCTATCGTCGTCTTCCTCTGTGCCTGTCCTCTGATCTCCCCTGCAACCCGAGAGCTCGTGCTTGGCTTTCCTTCCTTCAGGTCAGTTCTTTGTCCATTCCAGACTTCTCCGTCCCTTCTCTTGCTCATGAGCTCTCCATCCTGGACTTCAGAGGACGATTCAGAGAATCGTCCTCCCTCTAAGAGGCACTGTACCTCTCCCGCACCTTCTCCTTATCCTCCGCTTGAGTGGTCCACTGATTCAGAGGACCGCGTCCCCCTGGCCCGGCGACGGGTCATCGGTGGAACCCATTCGAGAGCCGCCGGTCGAAGGCTGGCACCTCCTCAAGGGTGGAGGGGTCCCCGGAGGGGACTGCCTCCACGGTAACAGGTCTGGATTTGGAAAAAATCTGGGCCCATTACCAGATTTCCTGGGACGTTGAGCTTTTTTTGCCAACTCCCGATGATAGGGTCATCTCCTCCCGACCCGGTCGGGTGGCCCTTTATGAGATTTGCCTGAAGGCAGGTCTTTGTCCACCTTTTCCACCCTTTTTCATTAACATTCTTGACTACTACTCCTTGACTCCATCCCAACTGGTCCCCAACTCCTACCGTGTCGTTAGCGCCTTTGTCATTCTCTGCCGTCGTCTGGGTATCACCCCTCAAATCTCTCTTTTCCGATCCTTCTATATCCTCTGGTCCCAGAAGGGTTGGTGGCTGTTCCAGCCCCGACCCAATCGGGTCCTCAAACTTTTTCTTCCTTCTTCAACAAGGGATGGAAATCCCAATTCTTTTTCGCTAACCTTGACCAAGTCAAGCCCCAGTGGGAGATCCCGACCTCCGAGGGAACACGAACTCCACCATCCAACCTGGGGATCGGGAGGCGTCGAGTCAATTGCTAGCTACCGAGATCCCTCGATATACCTTTCTCTTGATGGAAGATAATCTCGAGTCGGCGGGTCTTATCTCCCACCGGGGTAAGCCATTTCCACTCTTAGCCAAAAATTGTCTGCTTCTCTTTTTTTTTTTGACTTTGACTGATGTCATGCAGCTATGAAGATACCGAAGAGAAGCTCTTGAGGGCCGCCTCTAAAAAGAGGGCCCGAAAGGGGCCACCTGGAGGCCAGCGAGCTCCAGCCCCAAAATGCCCGACGGCTCGGGTTCCCCAACCATCGGCACCACAAGACCCCCTGGCAGCTCCAGAAGTTAGTCTCACAGCCGACACCCCGCCAGAGATGGCGATGACTGCGAGAGTCCCAATTGAGGAGCCGGTCGCAGAGGAGCCGGTAGCATCGGAGGAGCCCATTGTGGCTGAAGAGCTTTCTGCCCCTAGCGAACCGACCCCGCCGGAGGCTGCCATGGATTGGGGCAAGGGGCTATCAAGGGTCGTGAGCCCACCCCCCGAGAGGTCGCCTAGGAACAGCCCGCGCGTCGAGCCGAAGGCTGCTGAGATGGCCGAATGGAGTGGGGCCAAGCCAGGGCCGCCCTGGGACTCCTTGAACGATGGTCGCTGGGCTAAGCGGGTCCTTGCCTCGGTGTTTATGCCCGAGATCCTGGAGGACCTCAGCCATCATAAGGAGAGCACATTCTTCCAGGATTCTTACACGGCTGTCATCAGGGTAAGCAGCCTTTTCGCCTTTTGACTTCATCTTTTTTCTTTTCTTTTTGCTAACCTGGAACTTACGCATGCAGCTCGCACACTCCCTGAGGGCCACCAGGGATGTAATCCATGGTGGGAAGGCCCTTCTGCGGGAGGCGCAGAAGGAGGCTGAGGACGCTCAGCGCCGCGTGGAGGCAGCCGAAGAGGCGCTGGAGTTGGCCAAAAGCGCCTGGGCAAGTGAAACTAAGGCCGCTTAGAATCGGGCGGAGGCCGATGCCAACCGTGTGCGCGCGGCACTTCACCAAATGACGGAGGCCGAGAACGCTGTGATGGCCAGAGATCTACACATATCTGAGCTAACCTTGGCCCTTCAGGAGGCCGAGGGTCGGGCGGTTGCGGCGGAGGAAAAAGTGAAGGCCGCAGAGGAAGAAACGAAGGTCACGGAGGAAGAGGCACGGGCGGCGAAGGAGGAAGCAAGCCAATCTTGGGAGGAGGCGAGCCGCACCCGGGAGGCCGAGAGGGCTGCAGTGGCAGCCCTCGCTATGGAGGAGAAAGCTCGGGCCGCAGAGGCGGAAGCTGCCATCGTGGCCAGGACTGCTGGGATTATAGAAGAGTACAAAGCGTCCGAACGCTTTACAGATGATTTGGCGGAAGCCTCAGCGGCGGTGTTCCTTGAAGGATTCCAGCATGGGAAGGAGAAAGTTGCCAGGGATTTGAATATTCCCCAAGCCCTGGAAGTTGAGCTAGATCGCTTCTCAGATTCGGCCCCCTCCAACGATGAGCCCGCGCCAGCAGAACCATGAACTTGTATTTTTGTTTTGCAAGTCCGACGATGTCGGCATTTTGTAACCCCTTCAAATTAATGAAATAATTTTCTTCAAAATACATTGTCTATTTATGACTCTTACCCTGAATTCGTTGGTTGACAATATGCGGAGCCATGGTCCCATTAGTCCCGCTAGTGCCAGGGGATGACTCTCAACTCATACGAGCTATTCCGCCTTAGCCATCTAGGACCAAAACTTGGGGCCAGGAAGGATAGGTTTCTTGGGGTTGAAACGCCGGTAGTTGGAGTTTGAGGTAGGCGGGTTCCTCAAGACCGACAGTGCAACGCTCTGCCAGGAGTATGTCGAGCCTTGCACTAGGTAGGCATGTGGCTTTTGGTGCCGACGGGGGTCGGACTTTATCCAGCCGATGAGACTTATGTGTCGTCAGGTGTCGGGCTTCATGCCTGGCTGGTGCAGGGCTTTGAGTGCCAACGGGCGTCGGGCTTTATGTGCCGTCGGGTGTCGGGCTTTGAGTGCCGACAGGTGTCGGGCTTTATATGCCGTCGGGTGTCGGGCTTTGAGTGTCGACGGGTGTCGGGCTTCATGCCTGGCTGGCCCAGGGCTTTGAGTGCCGACGGGTGTCGGGCTTTATGCTTGGATGGCCTAGGGCTTTGAGTGCCGATGAGTGTCGGGCTTTATGCCTGGCTGGTGCAGGGCTTTGAGTGCCGACGGGTGTCGGGCTTTATGCCTGGCTGGTGCAGGGCTTTGAGTGCCGATGGGTGTCGGGCTTTTATGCCTGGCTGGCCCAGGGCTTTTGAGTGTCGACGGGTGTCGAGCTTCATGCCTGGCTGGTGCAGGGCTTTGAGTGCCGACGGGTGTCGGGCTTTATGCCTGGCTGGCCCAGGGCTTTGAGTGCCGACGGGTGTCGGGCTTTATGTGCAGTCGGGTGTCGGGCTTTGAGTGCCGACGGGTGTCAGGCTTTATATGCCGTTGGGTGTCGGACTTATGCTTGGCTAGCCCAGGGCTTTGAGTGCCGATGGGTGTCGGGCTTTATGCCTGGCTGGCCCAGGGCTTTGAGTGCCGATGGTGTCGGGCTTTATGCCTAGTTAGCCCAGGGCTTTGAGTGCCGACGGGTGTCGAGCTTTATGCCTGGCTAGCCTAGGGCTTTGAGTGCCGACGGGTGTCGGGCTTTATGCCTGGCTGGCCCAGGGCTTTGAGTGCCGACGGGTATCGGGCTTTATGCCTGGCTGGCCCAGGGCTTTGAGTGCCGATGGGTGTCGAGCTTTATGCCTGGCTGGCCCAGGGCTTTGAGTGCCGACGGGTGTCCGGCTTTATGCCTGGCTGGTGCAGGGCTTTGAGTGCCGACGGGTGTCATGCTTTATGCCTGGCTGGCCCGGGCTTTGAGTGCCGACGGGTGTTGGGCTTTATGCCTGGCTGGCCCAGGGCTTTGAGTGAAAAGAACTCAGGAGCTAAAATTAAAATTTGTTAATATAAAATGGGGGGCGAAAACCCAAATGGATATAGGCATGATACTTGATGTGAGAGGACGAATACGTTACTGATAGTACCGGTGAAGGTTATCTACGTTCCATGTCCTAGGGAGTGGCTTCCCATCGAGCTCTTCAATCTTATAAGCTCCGTGGTGAAGTGTCTCGGCGATCCGATAGGGTCCTTCCTAATTTGGAGCTAGCTTACCTCCCTCTGCTGGCTTCGAGACCTCAGCTCGTCGAAGGATCAGGTCTCCTGACCAGAAAGTCCTGGGGCGTACACGGGCGTTGTAATATTTGGCGGCCCATTGCCGGTAGACCGCCATCCGAAGTTGCGCTCGGTCCCGCACTTCCTCCACCAGGTCAAGGTTGGCTCGCAGCTGGTCTGGGTTGCACCACCCTGGGACAGATGGATTTGGCTCCGGTTGCTGCGTGGCCGCCTGTTGGTGCTGCAGGCCCTGAACCGCCACCGCCAAGGACTGGACTTGCGTGGCCAGAGCGGCGAATCGATCTTCTTGGAACTGTTGTAGAGCAGGCGCGGGGACGTCGGCCTGAGGAGCGGAAGGCCCCGCCTCTCAGGGGTGCAGCGGCTCCGGAATACTGGCTGCGAGAGCCGGGGGGCCTCCGAGGGTGGACCGGCCCCGCGACACTGCCCCTCAGTGCAACCGGCAGAAACTTCCTTCGTTCGGATCACCACCATGGCTTCAAGAGCTTGAATAGAGGGAATGTAGACTGCTGGTTCGATGTCTTTCTCTTTCCTCCCCCTTCCTGGCGCGCCAATCTGATGACGCCAAGTCACCTTCTTCAAACATCGGGGAAGACGAACGTCCTTCTCTCTTGACCCATGCAAGAAAAGTCCCTGGAGATCGGTTGTTCCGATGGGGACCCTCCGACGCTCAAGTCAGTTACTTGGGATCAGACAAGAACCGCTCAGCGAAAGGGAGCTGAGACAGTTAGGGTTTTGCTAGGAGGAACAAAGCTAGAAAACCAGAGTTCGGATCCCTACTTACAGTGCGGGCGTGTGTTTTTATACCTGTTAGAATATCCCATCTTACTGTTCCGAAAGATTGTCATTGTACCATCATTGTGCACACCGGAGGCATCCGCGATACCTATCAACATGGTGTTACACGTGTTTAGCAGCCGTGGTTGTATTTGGTGCGCACCGTTGCTTGACATGACCGCGCACAGTTACAAGTGGTAGCGAGTCATACTCCATAACGGGGCACAGTCATGCATAGGAACATGCAATGGACCATACGCCGTTATGAGGCATGGCCGCAAGCAGCCATGGGCGCACGGAGAGTCCCGTGAAGCACAGAGAGTCACATGAAGCACGGAGAGTCACGTGGGCGCGCCTGGTGGCCCAGAGCTATCATTTGGTTCGAGGGCTGGTCCGCGTGCTTATTGCTGATGACGCCCGCGCACCCCGAGACCGGAGGGGATTTTGGGGTCGAGAGATAATGATCTCACCCCGAGATCGGTGGGGTCTCGGGGGTGAGATAATGCTAGTGCATCCTGAAACCGGAGGGGGGTCTCGGGGTCGAGATATGGTGATCCCACCCCGAGACCGGAAGGGGTCTCGGGGTCGAGATATGGTGGTCCTACCCCGAGACCGATGGGGGTCTCGGGGTGAGATAATGCTGGTGCACCCCGAGACCGGAGGGGGATATCGGGGTCGAGATATGGTGATCCCACCCCGAGACCGGTGGGGGTCTCGGGGGTAAGATTATGCTGGTGCACCCCGAGACCGGAAGGGGGTCTCGGGTCGAGATATGGTGATCCCACCCCGAGACCGATGGAGGTCTCGGGGGTGAGATAATGCTGGTGCACCCCGAGACCAGAGGGGGGTCTCGGGGTCGAGATATGGTGATCCCACCACTGGTCTCGGGGGGTGAGATAATGTTGGTGCACCCCAAGACCGGAGAGGGGTCTCGGGGTCGAGATATGGTGATCCCACCCTGAGACCGGTAGGGGTCTCGGGGGTGAGATAATGCTGGTACACCCCGAGACCCCCCTGCCCCGAGACCGGAGGAGGGTCTCGGGGTCGAGATATGGTGATCCCACCCCGAGATCGGTGGGGGTCTCGAGGGTGAGATAATGCTGGTGCACCCCGAGATCGGAGGGGGGTCTCGGGGTCGAGATATGGTGATCCCACCCCGAGGTCGGTGGGGGTCTCGAGGGTGAGATAATGCTGGTGCACCCCGAGACCGGAGGGGGGTCTCGGGGTCGAGATATGGTGATCCCACCCCGAGACCGGTGGGGGTCTCGGTGGTGAGATAATGCTGGTGCATCTCGAGACAGAGGGGGTCTCGGGGTCGAGAGATGGTGATCTCCGTTAGCTGTTGTTACCTTTTATTCTAACGATGCAGGATCATTCATATCATCTACTATCTTCAGAATGAAAAGAGCTTAAAGAAACAAATCGTGTACTCAGAGACAAACCTGGGCATTCAAATAGATTTTTGCTGTGTTTTCAAAGAGAGAGATAATCATTAAGGTAGTGTTTGAAATAGGGGATAAGAGGATATCCCCTCTTATCCCCAAAAGCCATAACTATAAGGGATAACTGGGAATAAAGTTAACCAAAAGGATAATCCATGGTTAACCATAGAATATCCCCTCAATTTATTCCCTAGAGAATGTAGGAATAGCTGGTTATCCCTTCAAATAAGAGTAAAAAAAGTTATCCTATGGATTTACCTTTTTGCATTTGATATGATCAATGTGATAGCCAAGGGATATCCCTAGGGATAGCTAGGGGATAAATTCTATCCTGTACACTTATCCATGGATAATATTTTTTCTATCAAACACTACCTAAATCACTCGACAAATAGATTTTCTGTTCTTTTAAACTATCAATAGCTTTTACATTCAATGCATCAAGAATAAAGTGTCCAATTCTGCTGACAAGAAGAAATCGATTTAGAAAAGTCAAAAAAAAAAAAAATGCTTTTCTTGGATAATGTTAAGGTAGGAGGCTCCGAGGTGGCTGCTCTTCTGCTTTGTAACATAGTCGGCCACCTACTCTGATAGCGCCAGCTCATCCTTTGGGAAACAATCTTTCTAAGATTCCAATGCTTCATCTACTATTTAGATACATAGAAGGCCCAAGATTTGAAATATAACCATCAAAAAGCATCTTTGTATTGTAATGTTTCTAGGCAGCAGCAGTCTTTCCTGTTTCCTTTTAATTCTACCATCTTACTGAGGATATGCAAATTCACAGCATCAGCTGAAGTGCGTGTAGATTTTTTATTACAGCTAAAACATATCTCTAATCAAATTTGTCGAGTATATGATCAGATATTGTATTTGACTTATCACTTGAGGAACTCAATAGATTCTAGTTGCTTTTATTAGAAACTTTCCTTTTATGCAAAGTTCACTTTTTTGAATTGTCAATAGGTAATTTATCATATGCTTGAAAATGGTTTAATATTGGAAGTTAGGAGTATGATGGTAACTCAAGTAAATATGATTTGAAAACCTTCATGGTTAGCCCAGCTTAGACTAGAAAATCAAGCAAGTTTGCCTGCAAATTTAGCTGACCCCTGCACCCATGGGTCCTTAGAAATATGGAGTACATTGCCTGATTGACCGATCTCAAATGTCTTCATCTAAAACTCATGAGGCAGCCAGGTCCAAGATGCATTTGGCAATATTTACATCAAAACAAAAATATATTTGTTACATGGAAACCTATACTTAAATCTAATAATTGAGCCTAAAAAATGCTAAATTTAGGTTTTGTTCTCCATCCCCTCCTTGTGAGAGTTGCTCACTTTATATAAAAGTTGTCGGGCTAATTACAAGGCTGAAAATCAGCCATTACACAGGATACATAGGATTATGTAAGGTAAGAATAAATGCCTATCAATTCTATGTATATATACAATATACTCTTCTATATATAGCTAGACTAAAAAAATGATAGAATATATATACCGCTTTTATAGACTAGGCCAGCACATAACCAGCTGTTAATTCAAACATCCCCCTCAAATTGATGTTGGGCGATCGAGAAGCATCAATTTGTTAATTAAGAACTGATGGCGAGAACGAGAGAGAGAGTCTTAGCGAAGACATCAGCAGTTTGGTATTCAGTGAAATATGTGGAAGAGTAATCTCCTAGCAAGCAAAAGCTTCACGAATGGAATGACATTCTACTTCAATATGTTTGGTTTTCTCATTAAAAATAGGATTGATAGCAATCTGAATAACAATGGTATTGTTGCCGCCAACTCACTTATGATGAACGTCGAATAGGCTAAGATTGTGGTGAGCGTAGAAAGGTCGTCGTCTTCCTTCTAGAGCCTGCAAAAAGTTTCGGACCGGTGGTTCCGGTGGGGACCCTCCGATGCCCAAGTCAGCGAGTCGTAGAACAGGGATATTATATCTAAGTGAAATTTTAAAGAGGAAGCCAGAGAGAGTCCCTTCGCATGGAGCTCGGGTCCTCTTTTTATACCTGTCTGGGATCCCGTTTACCTCGTTCTGTTGGAACCGTCGAATCTTCCCTGTTGTGCTGTTTCATCGAACGGCAGGTCGTTGGGCTGTCGCTGGATAAGGGCCGCTTATAGCGGTAACTGCCGATCGAGCTAACACTTGCCCGTGATTTCGGCGAGCAAGGTGCTCGGCAGTAGACCTTAGATCACGGGATCCGTTGTATGAGACTGGTCATTGTGCATGTGAAAGATACTGAAGGCCGACGCTGGGAGTCGGAGCTGGAGGCCGGCGTTGGAGGCTGACGTTGGAGGCCGGCACCAAAGTCTCAGCGCTGGGGGCCGATGCTGGGGGCCGACGCTGAAGGCCAACGCTGGAGGCCGTCACTCGATGCCAGCGCTGGAGGCCGGATCCAAAGTCTCAGCGCTGGAGGCCGACGCTGAGGGCCGACGCTAGAGGCCCACGAAAGGGGTTTTGCTGTCACATCATTGCTTTCGAAAACCATGCAAAAGATAATACTACCCAGAGGAAATGGCCAGCCGTATCAGATGCCCCCCCGCCCCTGAGATGGGTGAGCGTTCACTTACCCACGAAAGGGGTGTTAATATCCTCTAGGCGGCCGGTTTTCGCGCCATCATTTCGCCTTTGTTGGGATTAGAGAGGATTTCCCTCGGGCAACGTTACAAAAGGCGAGCGTCATCATTGTGATAAAGCTAATGCCTCCCTTTTTATTGGTGGCTTTTCGGGTTTTTCGCGCTGGTAGGCCGTCGAAACACCTCCCAACTGAAGATGGACGCGTAATCAGATCGGACGATCGTGGGGTGATCTGAAATGGCGTTATGAGAAAAAATTCCCTTATCTTCCCATCCTTCCAATTTCTTACGCTGCTGCCCCCTTTCGAGTCCGCAAGCGTCTATTTGTCTCCCGTGTTCGTTCTCTCCCCGTGCTCCTTCGTTTTTAGCTCGAGTTTTCCAGGTTAGTCCCTATGGTTTCATCACCTTCTTGCTCCATCTCTGGTTCCTGGGGGGTTCCCACAACCCTTCTTAGACTTCCGATTCCTTACCAAGCCAGTGGTCTACCCCTTCCTCTAACCGTTCTTCACCGGAGCAGCGGCCGGTCAGTCTCCCCTTAACCAGGAGTCGTCAGCCGGCGGGCGGATTTCCGTCCGGAGCCGTTCGACGGCTGCCGGTCCTTCCAAGGTCGCCAAGGAGTCTCCCGAAGGGACTGCTTCCGCTATGTCTGCTCAAGACATAGTAAACCTAAAAGCCAAGTATAGCTTCCCGTCGGACCTTCATTTGTTCTACCCTGCTCCCAATGACAGGGTAACTTCTTCCCGTTCCGGAAGGGTTGCCTTGTACGGAGCCTTCTTTAAGGCCGGGCTTCGGTTGCCTATCCACCCTTTCATCCTCAATCTCCTGGACCGATACTCTTTGACACCTTCCCAGTTAGTTCCCAACTCAATTCGAACCATCGTTGGTTTTCTGGTTCTCTGCCACCTGCAAGGCATTGAGGCCAGTATCTCTTTATTCCGCAGCTTTTACACCCTTCGCAAGCAATCGGGTTGGTGGTCCTTCACCCCTAGGTCCAATAGGATCCTCAAGTTGTGCCTTCCTACTTCCGTCAAAGGGTGAAAGGACAAATTCTTTTTTGCTGATATCAGCGGGGTACGTGGAAGCTGGGGGATACCCAACATTGACGCTAATAGGGATCCCTCCATCCTTCCACGAGATCGGATGGCATTTGGGCATCTTCTGACTGCCGATATCCCTCGGTGTAATATGCTTTTAGCCGAGGAAAACCTTCGTCTCACCGGTTTAATTTCCTCGAGTGGTGAGCACTTGATTACTCACCTCTCTTTTTCCCCCTTTGCTTCTCTTCTTTTTTTTCCTCTTTTTTTTTTTTTTAACTACCCTCTACCTGTATAGGGATGGCGCCGTCGCTTCATGAGCTCAAGCAAGCGGCCACCAGGAAGAGGAAGGTTACAGGGGATGTGCCCCCTGCCGAAAGAAGGGCCATTGCTAAAGTCCCAAGGAGGGCCGACACGGGGAGGGTTGATACTGAGAGGGCCGACGCTGGAGGGCTAAAGTCGTGAAGCCCCTGCGTGCAAAGGTTTTGAAAAAGGGCGGCCCTAAAAGGGCCGACGCTGGTGAGGTCGAGGCCAAGGGGGCCAAAACTGCGGAATCCTCGCACACGTGCGAGGCGGCCAGGGCCCAAGCCGACGAGCCCGCCATGACAGACGTGGTAAGGGCCGAGACCGGCAAGGAGGTAGAACGGAGCCAACCAGAGGGAAGATCTTCAGCTTCAGCTCCTCCGGTTATCCTGCTCGACCCTTCTCCTGAGAGGGTTGCAAGGGCGCTGTCGCCCTTGCCCAAAGCCGTAGAGACGGAGCAAGTTCCTGCGGCAGTAGTGATGATTCCAGCAGCTATCCTGCCCCCTATGGGGGCAACAGCTGAAGCGCCTCCACCAGTCAAGGGGTCAGAGGCGGTTCAGAGGCGGAATCTATCTCTGTAGGCCCTGCGCCAAGGGAAGAGAGGGGCATCGATCCTTCCTTCCAATCGCTGTTGGCGAACCACAGCCGCTGGGCTGAACGGACCTTGGAGGAAGCAACTGTGGTTGAGGTGCAAGAGTTTCTCTAGAATCAGGGGAGAGCCACCTTCTTCCGTGAAGCATCGGTGGCGCATCTCTGGGTGAGCTTCTGCTCAATTATCATCTCTCTTTTTTTTTTTTTGCTTTCTCACCTTGACATTCCCTTCAGGCATTGAACTCTCTAGTCACCCTGAAGAACCTCTGGACCCTGAGCGATACCGCTATCGACCAAGCGCGGGAGGAGATGTTGTCCCTCCAAGTCAAGGCGAAAAGGCGAAGATGGCTCTGGAGGATACTCGGGCCACCCTAAAGGGTGAAATCGATGTCATCCGGCTAAGATCCGAGAAGGCTGAGTATGCGCTGGAAGTTGCCCAGCGCCGCGCAGCCAATGAGCTGGATAATGCTCAGGTGGCCGAGGAAAAATAGAAAGTAGCCGAGGAGAACAGAGGGCAGCCGAAGAGAAGCTAAAGGTGGCAGAATTGGAGGTGTGTGTTTTAAAGACCCAATTAAATTCTGCCTCCATTGAGATAGATGCAGCCAAAGAGGCCACCCGCCAGTGCGTCACCAAAATTGCAGATTTGGAGGCGGCGGTGACTGAGGCCCAGAGGGGGGCTATCGGGTCCGAGAAAAGAGCTCTTGAGGCGGAAAAAAGAGTTGCCGAGGCCGTAGAGGATTTTAGAAAGTCCAAAGCCTTCGATAAGGAGGTGGCCGAGTCAGCGGCGTTTGCTTATAATGCCGGCTTCCAAGACTGCAAGGATAAAATCCAGGAACTCTACGACCTAGAGGACATTGAGGGACTGAAGCCTGATGACATTCCTGAGGATGATGTCCCGGCCCCTGATGACCTTTAATAGCTTTAGTTTTTCTTTCTTTTTGTATCGATCTATGCCTGACTTGAGTCGGCAACTTTGTAGCCTTTTAGCTATCAATGAATGTTTTTCCCTCACTGTGCACCTTTGGTCATAATCAGCTTCAGCTGAGTCAGCTGTTATGAATCACCAACCAATGGTGCCTTGTCAGATTGATTACACAAAATGTGACTGTGAGCCACACATTGTCCCAGATACCAACACAGGGAGCCAACTTTTAGTACCGATGCAGGGCGCCAGTGTCTAATATTCCGACACAGAGCCAGTCTTTGGTGCCAACACGGAGTTGGTCTTTAATATGCCGACGCGGTGCCGGTCTTCAATATGCCGACGCGGAGCCGGTCTTCAATATGCCGATGCAGAGCCGGTCTTTAATATGCCGATGCGGAGCTGGTCTTTAGTGTGCCAACGCGGAGTTGGTCTTTAGTGTACCAACGCGGAGTTGGTCTTTGGTGCCAACGCGGAGTTGGTCTTTAATATGCCGACGTGGAGCCGGTCTTTAGTGTGCCAACGCGGAGTTGGTCTTTAGTGTGCCAACGCGGAGTTGGTCTTTGGTATGCCGATGCGGTGCCGGTCTTCAATATGCCGACGCGGAGCCGGTCTTTAATATGCCGACGTGGAGCCGGTCTTTAATATGCCGACGCGGAGCCGGTCTTTAGTATGTCGACGTGGAGCCGGTCTTTAATATGCCGACACGGAGCCGGTCTTTAGTGTGCCAACGTGGAGTTGGTCTTTAGTGTGCCAACGCGGAGTTGGTCTTTGGTGCCAACGCGGAGTTGGTCTTCAATATGCTGACGCGGTGCCGGTCTTCAATATGCCAACGCGGAGCCGGTCTTTAATATGCCGACAGAGCCGGTCTTAATATACCGACGTGGAGCCGATCTTTAGTGTGCCAACGCGGAGTTGGTCTTTGGTGCCAACGCAGAGTTGGTCTTTAATCTGCCGACGTGGTGCCGGTCTTCAATATGCCGACGCGGAGCCGGTCTTTAATATGCCGACGCAT
>UESW01003871.1:1598799-1661571 GCA_900491605.1 Calamus simplicifolius | reverse complement strand
AGATGGCTTCCACATATCCCTTCATGTATCTCCCGCAGAATATAATTGGCTTCGGTGGGACCGACACACCTGAGGATAGGGTATGAGAACGACCTTCGGTAGAGCTTTCCCTCCATAATGAGAAACTTTGGGGCCCATCTTTTAAGTTTCCTAGCTTCGACATGGTCTTCTGGGAGGGTACCCCCAGTAAGGTACCGGACATAGGCGTCCATCCAGGAGGGCTCCTGCTCCACTGGTAAAGTTTCTCTTGATACGTTAATACTCGGGCTTCTAAGTGCTCCACATAAGCTTTTCCCAACATCCCATCAGCTGAAGTGGCAAGACGAGATAAGGCGTCGGCTCTAGCATTCTCCTGTCGAGGAATGTAGCTGACGCTGAAGTGAGTAAGGGGGAAACCAGCGAGTGCACCATATTTAAGTAGCGAGCCATGATGGGATCCCTTGCCTCGTATTCCCTTGTAATCTGGCTAGCAATCAGTTGGGAGTCGGTGAATGCCCTAAGGCGTTTCACCCCAAGCTCTCGAGCTAATCTCACACCGGACAGCAAAGCTTCATATTTCGCCTGATTATTAGTGGCTGGAAAGAGGAAGCGAAGTGCACACTCGGTCACCACCCCATCTGAGTTGGCCAAGATGAGGCCTACTCCGCTCCCTTGAGAATTCGATGCTCCGTCCACATGAAGGACCCATTCATAGCACTGGTTCCGAGGGGCTGAGTGTCCGTAGGGGGTTCTTTAGGTTGCTCCATTCCCTAAGTACATTCGACCAAAAAATCTGCCAAGACTTGAGACTTCATGGCCGAACGGGGGCGGAAAGATAGATCGAATTCGCCCAGCTTGAGGGCCCACCTCGCCAGCCGGCCGGAAGTATCTGGGCGAGCAAGAACTGTCCTCAGAGGTTGGTCTGTGATCACCACGATTGGGTGGGCTTGGAAGTACAGCCGCAGACGCTGGGCAGACACGATCAATGCAAAGATGATCTTTTCCATATTTGAATATCGGGTCTCGGCATTGTGAAGCACCTTACTCATGCAGTATACTGGCCTTTGCATGCCATTGGTGTCCACGCGGACCAGCACAGAGCTAACAGCTTCAGGAGAGGCCGCAAGGTATAGAAGGAGTTCTTCTCCACCCGTTGGCTTGGCTAGCAGTGGCGGGGTAGATAAGAATTCCTTTAACCCTTCGAACGCCTCCTGGCATTCTTTCGTCCATTCAAACTCGTTGACTCTGCGAAGCGCCTTGAAGAAAGGTAGACACCTTTCAGCGGACTTGGACAGGAAGCGGCTTAGGGCGGCCACCCTTCCTGTCAGGCACTGTACTTCCTTCTTATTGGCAGGAGGCCTCATGTCCAAGATGGCTTGGACTTTGTCCGGGTTTACTTCGATCCCCCTTCGGGTTACCATGAAGCCCAAGAACTTTCCGGCTGTCACCCCAAATGCACACTTACGAGGGTTCAGCTTCATCTGGTACCGACGAAGGTTGTCAAAAGTTTTCGTTAGGTCCGCGATATGGTCAGTGGCGTGAATGCTTTTTGTCAACATGTCATCCACGTACACTTCCATGTTACGTCCTATCTGGCCTTCAAAGACCTTGTTCATCAGCCTCTGGTAAGTGGCTCCCGCATTCTTTAACCCGAAAGGCATTACCTTGTAGCAGTATAACCCCTTCTCAGTTATGAAGGAGGTAGCTTCTTCGTCTGCCGGGTTCATCCGGATCTGGTTGTATCCAGAGAAAGCATCCATGAAGCTAAGGACTTCATGGCCGGATGTAGCGCCCACCAGTTGATCGATTCGGGGCAGGGGAAAGCTGTCCTTAGGGCACGCCTTGTTGAGGTCGGTGAAATCTACACATTCTCCAACTTCCGTTGGTCTTGCGGACTAGCACCATGTTAGCCAACCATTCGGGGTAATGGACTTCCCAATATGGCCCGCAGCGATTAACTTGCGGACTTCCTCGTCGATAGCTTTCTGTCTATCTGGGGCGAAATTTCTTTTTTTCTGTCGGACCGGCCGACACTCTGGCTTGAGGTTGAGTCAATGGGTGATCACTTCTTCGGGGATGCCCGGCATGTCTGAGGATGACCATGCGAAGACGTCAATGTTGGCACGCAGGAAAGTAAGAAGTTGATGGCGTGCCTCCTCCGGAAGCAATGCCCCCACCTAAACAGTCCTTGCCAGGTCATCACCCAAGGGGAGGGTTAGAAGGTGTTCTGCCGGCTCTCCCCTTCTTCCCAACTCCCGGGGATTGAGTGACTCAGAGGCTGCCGCCGACGCCGCGTCCAGCGGGCTGGGAGACAAATGGTAGCAGGGCAGGAGCGGGCTTTGCTCCCCTTTCATTTCTTCGACTCCTTCGTTGGTGGGGAACCTTACCAATAATCTCTTGGTGGAGATTACGGCATCCAGCAGATTCAACCCTGGTCTTCCCAAGATAGCGTTGTAAGCCAGTGGGACCCGAACCACCAAGAAATTTATAACCACAGTGCTCTGACATGGAGGGGTTCCAGCCGTGACCAGGAGGGCAATTTCCCCCTCACATTCACTGAATCTCCAGTGAAGCCCATTAACGGTGTGGCAACGGGTCGGAGTAAAGATCTTGACAAGTTCATCCGAACAAAAGCCTCATAGCTCAAGACATCCATCGAGCTCCCACTATCAATTAAAATTCTTTTTACAGGATGTTTGGCTATAGTCATGGACACCACGACGCTGTCGTCATGCTTATTAACCACCCCATCTAGATCCTTTCCAAAGAAAGGAATTACAGAATCTATTCCCTCTCGCTGCCTCTTCGAACCGCCATCCGCTCCCCAGGAAATCATAGCTATAGTTTTTTCAGTTGGAGCGTTATCCACGCCAGTCGGACGACTCGGAGGCACCGGGGGGCCCGACGTGGGAAGGTTTCCCCTTCGAACAAATTTGCTCAGGTGGCCTTGCTGAACCAGCTCCTCAATGGCCTTTTTATATGGCGGCAGTCCTCGGTGTCGTGACCATAGTCTCGGTGGTACCGGCAATAAAACTCCTTGTTGCGGGGGGCCCCAGACTTCAAGGGAGTCGGACGCTTGAAATAAGGTTCCTCCTCGATCTCCAGCAGGATGTGAGAGATGGGAGCCATGAGGGGGTGAATTGCTCCTTAGGAACTAGTGTTTGTGGTCGGCGATCTGGATGGCGTGGAGGCTCGGGCTTCCGAGGTCGTACACCGGCGTGATCAGTAGGCGGTGGTTTATTACTGATGTTCTTGTCAACTTCCCTCCTGAAAGAATCCGCCTCGTCGGCACGGATGTACTTCTAGGCTTGGCTCAGAAGCTCAGCATAGGAACTCAAAGGCTTCTTATCCAGGGAATACGAACGTGGACGGGCGAAGTCCTCGTTTCAAGGCCAAAGTGGACACGGAATCTTTCAGGTTGTACACCTCCAACGCCGCCTCCTTAAATCGAGCGACGAAATCCTTCAAGGTCTCGCCACTCCTTTGCTGAACAGCAAAGAGGCTATCTGCCACTCGCGGGATCTTTCGACAGGCATCAAAGTGGGCCAGGAAAGATCACTCGAGTTGCCGAAACGAGTTGATGCTGCGTGGGGGCAAGCGGGAGTACCACACGCGCGCCGCTTTCCGGAGAGTGACCGGAATGGCAATGCATAAAAGGGAGTCCGTCGCTCCCTGGACCTGCATAAGGACCTTGTAGCTTTCCAAGTGTCAAGGGGGTCCGTCGTCCCATCATATGGATCCAGTTGGGGGAGACGGAACCGGGGCGGGACCGGTTCCTTCATGATATGATGGGAAAGCGGGGGACGACGCTCATAAGCCGTCCCGTAAGGGTCGGTAATCCGGTGGCTGAGCTTGTCCAACCATCGATGATACTCGTCGAGCCTTTGCTCGGCCCGATGGGTGGTTTTCTGGAGAGTGCCATCTCGGGATGAATCGGAGGAAGGAGCTGAAGAAGATCGCCGGTGCAAAGAACGCGCCCGCCTAGACTCTCTTTCCTCCGGCCGATGGTGGGAACGACTGAAGTGGCGAGAGGGGGACCGCCGTCGCTTCGAGGTCCCTCGGTGATGAGGTTTGGGGGGTGAGCGGTGGAAGACCTCAGGCGGGGTCCCACCTTGGTGAGACTAGACTGTTCCCCGCATTCCTTCGTCAAGCGTAGGGGGCTGAGTTGCAGCAGCCAAATGATGCTCTTGCAGCCCCCGGACCATTGTCATCAGATCCTGGACCTGGTGGGCCAGAGCTTCGAGCCGGTCAAGTTGGCTTATCTGCGTAGGGGGCGGAACATGGAGATTGGCCTCCGAATGCTCAGCCCATGGAATGCGCCCGACTGCTTGACTGGAGGAAGCCTCCTGTGCTCGCGTGGTCACCATCGTTTCCCTCACAAAATTGGTGGGGTCACAGGGAGAACTTTCGTCTTCCTCCCGTGCGAACTACTCCCCTACCTGGCGCGCCAATCTGTTGCCGCCAACTCACTTATGATGAACGTCGAATAGGCTAAGATCGTGGTGAGCGTAGAAAGGTCGCCGTCTTCCTTCTAGAGCCTGCAAAAAGTCCCGGACCGATGGTACCGGTGGGGACCCTCCGACGCCCAAGTCAGCGAGTCATAGAACAGGGATATTATATCTAAGTAGAATTTTAAAGAGGAAGCCAGAGAGAGTCCCCTTCGCATGGAGCTCGGGTCCTCTTTTTATACCTGTCTGGGATCCGGTTTACCTCGTTCTGTTGGAACCGTCGAATCTTCCCTGTTGTGCTGTTTCATCGAACGGCAAGTCGTTGGGCTGTCGCTGGATAAGGGCCGCTTATAGCGGTAACTGCCAATCGAGCTAACACTTGCCCGTGATTTCGGCGAGCGAGGTGCTCGGCAGTAGACCTTAGATCACGGGATCCGTTGTATGAGATTGGTCATTGTGCATGTGAAAGATACTGAAGGCCGATGCTGGGAGTCGGAGCTGGAGGCCGGCGCTGGAGGCTGACGCTGGAGGCCGGCGCCAAAGTCTCAGCGCTGGGGGCCGACGCTGGGGGCCGACGCTGAAGGCCGATGCTGGAGGCCGTCACTGGATGCCAGCGCTGGAGGCCGGAGCCAAAGTCTCAGCGCTGGGGGCCGACGCTGAGGGGCCGACGCTAGAGGCCCCGTGAAAGGGGTTTTGCTGTCACATCATTGCTTTCGAAAATCGTGCAAAAGATAATACTACCCAGAAGAAATGGCCATCCGTATCAGGTATTATCAGCATGAAGAGGTATGAGTAAGCTGTGGAACACTAAGTTTGCCTAACAATCCTCGAAGCCATATAATTTCAGAATAGGCAGATAACATAGCCTGATATTCAGACCGATGGATGACTTCAAGACACGAACCTCCTTCTTACTCTTCCAAGAAATGAGGGCATCACCAAGAAATATACACCAACTCATAACAGAACAAGAGTATCCGCATAACCAGCCCAGTCGGCATCATTAAAACCCTTCAACTGTAAAGAATTCTCGGAAGGAAAAAACAAGCCATGACCAGATGTCCCTTTGAGATATCGAAGAAGAAAACGATGGATAGCGGCCAAATGTGTCTGGCATGGAGCCTACATAAACTGACTAACCTGCTAAACAACAAACGAAATATCAGGTCGAGTAATGGTCAAATAATTCAAACTACCCACCAACTATCGATACATTAAAGGATCAGATAAAGGATCACCATCCACCTGATGCAACTTCAAATTGACATCCATAGGTGTAAGAACCAAATTTCCATCTTGAAGGCCTGCTAAAGAAAGAAGTTCTTGGGTGTACTTAAGTTGATGTAAGAGCATGCCATTTGGGCAATGGTGAACCTTTAGTCCAAAAAAATACTGCAGTGGACCAAGATCTTTCATATGAAATGAAGATTTGAGGCGCTGTTGGAGCTGCTCAATTAACTGGAGATCAGAACCAGTAATCACAATATCATCGACATACACAAGAAGTATAACGATCCCAAGGGTAGTCTTGCAAAAGAAGAGAGAGGAGTCATACTGACTCTGAGTAAAAGTGCAATCCAGTAGAGTAGTACGAAACTTCTCAAACCATGCCCACGGTGCCTACTTCAAACCATACAGAGACCGCTTTAAGCGACAAACCTCAATAGAAGAGGAAGGAAACAAGCCAGGAGAAGAAGACATAAATATTTCTTCCTTCAGATCACCATATAGAAACGCATTCTTCACATCCATCTAGCGAAGCGACCATCCTTTCGAAATAGCAATGGCCATAATAGTGCGGACAGTGGTCATTTTGGCCACGGGAGTGAATGTTTCTTCATAATCAAGCCCATACTCCTGCCGATTCCTGAGTGCCACTAGACGAATTTTATGTCTTTCGATAGAGCCATCAACACGTAGCTCTATGGTGTAGACCCATTTACACCCAATAAGTTTAACTCCTATAGGACAAGAGATGATGTCCCAAGTGTTATTGTCCTGAAGAGCCTGAATTTCGTCGTGCATAGCTTGGCGCTAACACTCTTGAGTAAAAGCATGAGAATAAGAATTAGGCACAAAAATAGTATCAAGAGTAGCCTAAAGAGAGGAAGAAGAAAAACCATACCAATTTGGGGGCCGAGAAGTCCTAGTAGACCGGCGGGGCTCATGCAAGATAGGATCAGGTGGCGGTTCAGAGGAAGGAAGAGGCAGTGGGCGACGTCGCTGATACACGAGATCGGGCTTAAAATGAGGAGTACTAGACACATCATCAAAAGCAGGAAGTGAAATAGAGGAAGAAACAAGATTAGTACGAGACGGAAAGAAGTATTAATTTTCAAAAAAAAAATCACATTGCGAGAAATACGAAGCTTGTTAGCATCTGCATCATAACACATAAATTCTTTATGAGAGTTACTATAGACAAGAAAAGTACATTGAACAGATTGGGCAGCAAGCTTGTGACGTTCAATGGGAGGCAAGTGAACAAAACAAACACAACAAAAAACATGCAAAGAATTATAATCAGGAGAAACACCAAACAAACAAGAATATGGAGAATCAAGATGCAAGGTAGGAGAAGGCAGACGATTAATCAAATATACAGCTGTAGATAATGCTTTTACCCAAAATATAAAAGGGATAGTAGATTAAAGCATCAATGTACGAACAACATCTAAAAGATGTCTATTCTTACGCTCGGCGATGCCATTTTGTTGAGGGGTGTAAGCATATGAACATTGAGAAAGAATACCCTTCTGTTAGAGAAAAAATTAAAAATCATAAGACATGTATTCTCTTCCAGAATCTAAGTGGAAGATCTTAATACAAATAAAAATTGGGTTTCTATATAGGCAACTGATAAGCGTAAATCTTATCATTTAATTCATATACTTTCATAACGATGATAGCTAATTTTAATTTATTTTAAGTTAAATTTATTTATTCTTTATTTATTTTTTATTTTATCTTGAATAAATATAAAAAAGAATAAAATAAAAGCTAAACATTAAGCATCATCTTAAAAATATTAATTTATAGAGCAATGTTTAATGTCTGCTCTTTCTATTTCATGTAAAATATAATGCATTCCTTCATAATAGTAGTATGGTGAGGAAGTAAAAATATATTATCGCATTGGATTTTTGTCCGCACTTTTTCTATAGCTTGTAGTATCATCCTATTGTGAGCATTGCATAGATCTTCTTAGGTTCCTTAGGTGCTTTATTTATGATTATTTATTTTTTTTTTTTTGAGAAAACGGGTGATCACACCAGTCTAGCGTGAGTCAGCCCAGATATATCAGAAAATAAAAGCTGTTTAAGTACAATGGGGCAGGAGTCCCCTTGTTTCCATATTCAAAAATCAGAAAAAAGGGCCGCAACACCCGCAATCCAATCAGCTACCATGTTGGCCTCGCGATAGACATGCCGAATCTGATAGAAGGTGACCCCCCTCAAAAGAGACGAGATATCCAGAAGAAGAGGATTAGTCGAAGGAAGATCACTACCTTCCTGTCGAAGCCAACGAATGACCGTAAGAAAGTTCTTCTCAATAAAAGACTCTGAGCATGAAGGGATCGAACCGTAAAAAAAAATCCTAGCCCACGTCGAATCTGATTTATTTCTTTGGCTGGTGGCAACGACATTTAATGCAGTCAAAGAAGGCAACAAACTCCGTGCGGTGAAAGGAAAAACAGCGATCTTCATGCGGTACAAGTGGTGACGTGGAAAGATTCCTCGAAAAGCAGGCTTGGAAGGCAGCGTTGAGAAGCTCCATTCCTTCACGCGATGAGGTGGCAGCGGCCAAGGACTTAAAGCGGTGGCAGTGGGACTCTGGCCTATCCACGCGTTTTCAACAAGCTGGCACTGTATTTCAACGGATGAGGTTTTTGAGCTTTTACTAATTAAAAAAATTTATTCTTATTCATCCATCTCATCCATCCAACAATCATCTTGATAAAGCTAATTAACTTCATAAGATTAAAAAAAATTTCGACATCTTCAAGACCGTCCCAAAGGCCGACATCCGAAGACCGACGGCTCCAAGGTCGACGCCCGACGGCCTCAAAGGCCGACACCCGTCGGTCCCAAAGGCCGACATCTCCAAGATCGACAGCCCCAAAGGCCGACACCAGACGGTCCCGAAGGCCGACACCCGACGGCCCCAAAAGCCGACACCCGACGGCCCAATGACCGACATCTCTAAGACCGGCACCTGCAAGACCGGCACCTCGAAGACCGACGGCCCCGAAGGCCGACACCAGACAGCCCCGAAGGCCGACGCCCAACCCCGAAGGCCGACACCAGACGGCCCCGAAGGCCGACGCCCAACGGCCCCGAAGGCCGACACCAGACGGCCCCAAAGGCCGACACCAGACGGCCCCGAAGGCCGACACCCGACGGCCGACACCCGAAGACCCCAATGGCCGACACCCGACGGCCCCAATGGCCGACACCTCCAAGGCCAGCACCTCCAAGACCGGCACCTTCAAGGCCGGCACCTCCAAGACCGGCACCTCAAAGGCCGGCACCTTTAAGATAGTCGGCCCCAAAGGCCGACACCACCAAGACCGGCACTTTCAAGGCCGGCATCTCCAAGACATGCGGTCCTCGGCGTCTCCAAGCTAGGCGGCTCCGATTCCCAGCCGGCCACGGCGTCTCCAAGCTAGGCGGCCCCGGCATGTCCAAGCGAGTCAGCCCAGGCATGTCCAAGCGAGTCGGCCCCGGCTTGTCCAAGCGAGGCGGCCCGACATCTTCCCAGCCGGCCACGGCACTCTCAGGCCGGCCCCGGCGCTTTCATCCTAGCCGGCCCCGCCTGATCCAAATCGGCCCTGGCACCTCTCAGCCGGCCCCGGCGCTTCCATCCTAGCCGGCGGCCCGGCGCTTCCATCCTAGACGGCCCCGCCTGATCCAAGTCGGCCCCGACGCTTCCATCCCAGTCGGCCCCGGCACCTCTCAGCCGGTCCCGGTGCTTCCTTCCCAAGCGGCCCCGGCGTCTCCAGTTCCGGCGAGTCAGCCAAGGCCATCCCAGGCCGGCCCGACTCGGCCCCGGCGTCTCCTGTCCCACCAAGTCGGCCAAGGCCATCCCCGGCCAGCCCGACTCGTCCCGGCGTCTCCAGTCCAGCCGAGTCGGCCAAGGCCATCCCCGGTCGGCCCAACTCGGCCCCGGCGTCTCCTGTCCCGCCGAGTCGGCCAAGGCCATCCTCGGCCGGCCCGACTCGGCCCCGGCGTCTCCAGTTCCGCTGAGTCGACCAAGGCCATCCCAGGCCGGTCCGACTCGGCCCCGGTGTTTCCAGTTCCACCGAGTCGGCCAAGGCCATCCTAGGCCGGCCCGACTCGGCCCCAGCGTCTCCTATCCCGCCGAGTCGGCCAAGGCCATCCCCGGCCGGCCCGACTCGGCCCCGGCATCTCCTGTCCTGCCGAGTCGGCCAAGGCCATCCCCGGCCGGTCCGACTCGGCCTCGGCGTCTCCAGTCCCCGCCAGATCAGCCCCAGTGGTTCAAGGAACCGCTCTCTGACACGCGCCGCCCGACAGCGCCAGACGCGCGCCGCTCGACAGCGCCGATGCGCGCCGCCCAACAGCCCCGCCAGCTGATGGGACGTGGCCCACTGACCGACCAAGATTCACGTGAGGGCTCAGCAGATCTTCTGATTCACGTAATCCCACGTGATCATGCCAGAATCAACCCCTATAAAAGGTGAATCCACCCGGTAAACAGGTACGCGCGATAACCCCCGAAATCGCCATCTCTACTCTAAAAGGGATTCCTCCTCTCGGAGATCCCTCTTCTCCACACAAAACAGTGCTCACTCGAGCCCTTCTTCAGCTGTGACCTCAGTCACTAACTTGGCCGTCGGAGGGTCCCGTCGGAGCCCCCTCCGGCCCCGGGACTTTCTTGCAGGCAACCCGGAGGCGAGGATTTGAGGAGCGCCTCTATTCCCAACGTCCAGAGGAGGTGATCGAGCGTCATCAGATTGGCGCACCAGGAAGGGGGGCATAAGAAAAAGTAGCGAACGTCCTCCCGAGCAACATCTTTCGTCCCCCCTCTTCTTCCAGAAGCCATGGTGGTGACCCGAGCTCAGGACGCCTCCATCAGCTGCCCAGCGGGGCTTCCACCGCCAACTAGACAGCAGGAGGCCAATCCCCCTACTGCCGACCCTCTGGTCGCTTGCCCGCCGCCGGACGCCGCTGTCCAAACAGCGGAGCGGCTGACAACTCTTTCCCAGCAAGTCCAGAATCTCACCGCCATGATCCACGGCCTCCAGCAACAACAGTCCGTGGCCACCCAGCATCGAACTGCTCCCCTCGCCAGTCAGCAGTCGGCGAGGGGAGGCTCCCCCGGCGGGAGGCCGGTCGGCGAGAGACCGGTCGATGTCAAGCTTCCCCCAGGAAGCCTCGACACGAGCCCTCCAAGCTTCCACGGTCCTCTGACCGCGGCCCCAACAAATTTCCTCCCAAGCCACATCATCACGAGGAACCCAGGCGGAAGTCCCGACTTCCGTCTCCATCTCCGTCTGCCTCCTCTTCTTCTTCTTCCTCCGAGCCACCTCGGAGGGCCCCGACGATCAACCGCCAGGTGGAGGAACGCCTGGAGGAGTACAATAGGCGACTAGACGAGCTCACCAAGAAGATCAACCGTCAGCCGGAGGAAGAGTTCGACACTCGTCCTCCTTACACTCGCCGCATCCTGGAGGAACCGGTTCCCTCGAGATTCCGCTTCCCCCTGGTGGACCCGTACGATGGTACGACCGACCCCCTCGACCACCTCGAAAGTTACAAGGCTATGATGCAAATCCAGGGCGCGCTAGACGCCCTCCTCTGCAAGGCCTTCCCCGAAACTCTGTGGAAGGCCGCACGTGCATGGCACTCATGCCTACCCCCTCACAGCATCGACTCCTTCCGGGAGCTGGAGAGGGCATTTTTGGCCCACTTTGACGCCTGCCGCCGGATCCCAAGGGTGGTAGACAGCCTCTTCTCCATCCGCCAGAAGGAAGGAGAGTCACTGCGGGACTTCGTGTCCCGATTCAAAAACCGCCGCCCTCGAGGTCTACCATCTCGACGATGCGGTGGCCTCCCTAGCGCTGAAGCGGAGACTCCTTCCGTCCCGCTTCACCTTCTCCCTGGATAAGAAGCCCCTGAGCTCTTATTCCGACCTCCTCCTCCAGGCCCAGAAGTACATCCGCGCCAACAAGGCTGACTCGTCCAGAAGGGAGCCAGCAGGAGTTCCAATAAGAAGCCAACCCCACGGAACCAGCTGAGGGACGATCCAGGCAGCCCGAGCCGCCAGTCGCTTTGACCAACGGCCCCAGGCGCTGGTTCCTAAGGGGCGGTTTACTCCTCTCATGGCTCTGATCTCCCACATCCTGCTAGAGATTGAGGAGGAGCTGTACTTTCAAACGCCCACATCCCTAAAGTCAATAAACCCCCACAACAAAGAGCTTTACTGCCGGTATCACCAAGATTGTGGGCATGACACCGAAGATTGCCGCCAGTTGAAGAAGGCCATTGAAAAGTTTGTCCAGCAGGGCCACTTGAGCAAGTTCGTTCGAGGAAACCTCACGGTCATGGGTGCGTCGGCACCTCCAGCGCCTCAGATTTGCCTCAACAATGCCCCAACGGAAGGAACAATAGCATGACCTCATGAGGGGCGAGTAGCAGCTCGGGGAGCCGACGGAAGGAAGCAAGCTGGCATCAAAATGGGAAGCTTCTCCCCCATATTCGGAATGCGAACGGTACTCTCAGTAGCTTGCTAATCCTTTAATAAAGTATTATTCAGAATATCCTTGTCTTATCACATCTTGGGATGAGTGTATTTCTTAGACAAAGACCGACTCCGCGTCGGCACCAAAGACCAACTCCGCATTGGCACCAAAGATCGGCTCCACGTCGGCACGAAGACCGGCTCCGCGTCGGCACCAAAGACCGGCTCCGCGTCGGCAACAAAGACCGACTCTACGTCGGCACCAAAGACCAACTCCGCGTTGTAACAAAGACCGACTCTGCATCGGGTCAAAGACCAACTCCGCGTTGGCACCAAAGACCGGCTCCGCATCGGCAACAAAGACCGACTCCACGTCGGCACCAAAGACCAACTCCGCGTTGGCACCAAAGACCGACTCCGCGTCGGCACCAAAGACCGGCTCCGCGTCGGCACCAAAGACCGGCTCCGCGTCGGCAACGAAGACCGGCTCCGTGTCGGCACCAAAGACCAGCACCTCTAAGGCCGGCACCTCCAAGACCGACGGCCCCAAAGGCCGACACCCGACGGCCCCAAAGGCCGACATCTCCAAGACCGACGGCTCAAGACCGACGGCTCCAAGACCGACGGCCCCAAAGGCTGACACCCGACGGCCCCCAAAGGCCGACATCACCAAAGACCGGCTCCGTATCGGCAACAAAGACCGACTTCGCATCGGCACCAAGACCGACTCCGCGTCGACACCAAAGACCAACTCCGTGTTGGCAACAAAGACCAACTCCGCGTTGGCACCAAAGACCAACTCCGCGTTGGCACCAAAGACCGACTCCGCATCGGCACCAAAGACTGGTTCCACGTCGGCAACAAAGACCGACTCCGTGTCGACACCCAAGACTGGCTCCGTGTCGGCACCCTCAAGCTCAAGACCTGTGGATTCCAATCAACGGAGTTTTCTGGGGGGCAGACAACCCCCAAGCTAGTTCAAAGGGAGCTTACTGGCATTGTGGCCCACGGGACACTACTCGGCCCCGGCACGGCGGTGCCCCCGAGTCGGTTAAAACCCTAAAGGCCCCGTACCCCGCTGAGTCGCCCCTCGCAGCGGTTCTCACACCCTTGAGGCAGTTCAAAAGGAACCTGATGCTCTCAGCTCTCAGGTCACCCTCCTGGGTTCAAAAGACTTCCAGACCCTGCGTTGGGAGAAGATTACTGGCCGCCCTCAGCTAGCCAAAGAAGGCACGCAGATGTCCATCCAAGGCAGCGCAAGGTGCCAAGGTAAAAGTTCTACACTCCTTTCGCTTAGCTGGTGCAGAGCACGCAAGCTCAAGGAGTGTGGAGGGCATTTGATGGAGCCAGTTGACCCCATAAAGATAAAAAAAATTTTGACATCTCCAAGACCGTCGGCCCAAAAGGTCGACACCCGAAGACCGACAGCCCCAAAGGCCGATGCCCGACGGCCCAAAGGCTGACACCTGTCGGCCCCAAAGGCCGACATCTCCAAGATCGACGGCCCCAAAGGCCGACACCGATGGCCCCGAAGGCCGACACCCGACGGCCCAATGGCCGACACCCGACGACCCCAATGGCCGATATCTCCAAGACTGGCACCTGCAAGGCCGGCACCTCGAAGACCGACGACCCCAAAGGCCGACACCAGACGGCCCTGAAGGTCGACACCAGATGGCCCCGAAGGCCGACGCCCGACGGCCCCGAAGGCCGACACCAGACGGCCTCGAAGGCTGACACCCGACGGCCCCGAGGGCCGACACCCGAAGACCCCAAAGGCCGACACCCGACGGCCCCAAAGGCCGACACCTCCAAGACCGACACCTCCAAGACCGGCACCTTCAAGGCTGGCACCTCCAAACCGGCACCTCAAAGGCCGGCACCTCCAAGACAGTCGGCCCCAAAGGCCGACACCACCAAGACCGGCACCTTCAAGGCCGGCATCTCCAAGGCAGGCGGCCCCCGGCGTCTCCAAGCTAGGCGGCCCCGGTTCCCAGCCGGCCACGGCGTCTCCAAGCTAGGCGGCCCCGGCATGACCAAGCGAGTCGGCCCAGGCATGTCCAAGCGAGTCGGCCCCGGTTTGTCCAAGCTAGGCGGCCCCGGCATCTTTCCAGCCGGCCATGACACCTCTCAGGCCGGCCCCGGCGCTTCCATCCTAGCTAGCCCCGCTTGATCCAAATCGGCCCCGGCACCTCTCAGCCGGCCCCGGCGCTTCCATCCTAGCGGCCCCGCCTGATCCAAATCGGCCTTGACACCTCTCAGCGGCCCCGGCGCTTCCATCCTAGACGGCCCCGCCTGATCCAAGTCGGCCCCGGCGCTTCTATCCCAGCCGGCCCCAGCACCTCTCAGCCGGTCCCGATGCTTCCTTCCCAAGCGGCCCCGGTGCCCCGGCGTCTCCTGTCCCGCCGAGTCGGCCAAGCCATCCCCGGCCGGCCCGACTCGGCCCGGTGTCTCCTGTCCCGCCGAGTCGGCCAAGGCATCCCCGGCCGGCCCGACTCAGCCCCGGCGTCTCCTATCCCGCCGAGTCGGCCAAGGCCATCCTCGGCCGGCCCGACTCGGTCCCGGCGTCTCCAGTTCCGCCGAGTCAGCCAAGGCCATCCCAGGCCGGCCCGACTCGGCCCCGGCGTCTCCAGTTCCACCGAGTCGGCCAAGGCCATCCCAGGCTAGCCCGACTTGGCCCCGGCATCTCTTGTCCCACCGAGTCAGCCAAGGCCATCCCCGGCCGGCCCGACTTGGCCCCGGCGTCTCCAGTCCTACCGAGTCGGCCAAGGCCATCCCCGGTCGGCCCGACTCGGCCCCAGCATCTCCAGTTCCCATCAGATCAGCCCCCAGCGGTTCAAGGAACCACTCTCTGACACGCGCACCCGACAGCGCCGACGCGCGCCGCCGACAGCCCCGCCAGCTGATGGGACGTGTCCCACTGACTGGCTCAGATTCACGTGAGGGCTCAGCAGATCTTCTGATTCATGCAATTCCACATGATCATGTCAGAATCAACCCCTATAAAAGGTGAATCCACCGATAATAGGTACGCGCGATAACCCCCGAAATCGCCATCTCTACTCTAAAAGGAATTCCTCCTCTCGAAGATCCCTCTTCTCCATACAAAACAGGGCTCACTCGAGCCCTTCTTCAGCTGTGACCTCAGTCACTAACTTGGCCGTCGGAGGGTCCCACAGGAGCCCCCTCCGGCCTCGGGACTTCTTGCAGGCAACCCGGAGGCGAGGATTCGAGGAGCGCCTCCGTTCCCGACGTCCAGGGGAGGTGATCGAGCGTCATCACATCCAATAAAATAAGAATAGAATTTTCTAATTAGAAAGGACTTTTAGATGATGATTTTCATATATATTCGACACCTAATGGGCAGCGACTTTCCAATTATACAAAGAAGGCCGCGGGTTTTTAATAGAGAGAAGACTTTTAGAATTTTTCAAAAGAAGAGGATCTGAAGAACAAAGATGATACAGGACCGATTTATATGCAAGTATTTTTTTTTTTTTTTAATGATTAATAATTGCAGTTGATTATTCTCCCAAGTAATAGCCTAAGAGGGATTCAGAAAAATTCACAGTAAATCCGCATGCAAAATAGTTCCTAAAAAATAAGGAAGAAGGACCGCCGAGGCTAAGAAGCCCCGATAGGGCTTGCTCTCCTACGATAAAGTTACTAGTAGATTAGAGGGATATACCTGGCAAGAGGAGAAAGATCAAAGTGTTGAAGGGGTTGCTCTGCCTAGCGGATGCGCCCTAGATGACCAAGCCTTGTCTTCTGCTCCAATACTGATGTCTCCTTTTGTAAGCTGATGAACTTACTACATGACTCACATTAAAATAAACTGAACTGGATAGGACTCAATTTAGAATAAAATGAACTGGACGGACTCAAAATAAACTAAACTTTATTTCCCAACTCAAGACTTGAATCATAACTAATCAGATATCCACAGAGGGTTAAGAATCCTCTGCTTGATCCTGTGCCCGTACCAATTCTCCCGGGGTGGGAAGAACTCGACCCCGTCGAGTATGGGTCATTCTGGCTCTGGTATCTCTCTAGTAGGTCTGGGTCGAGGTGTTGCAAGTCCTCTCGAGTAATCCATGAATCGTCAGATTCGGGGCGACCCTGCCATCGGACCAGGTAGCGTTGATAACCGCAGTTCCGGGTCGTAATGGCTTGATCATCTAGGATACGCTCGATCCGCTCTCCTCGCTCAGGTAAAATTGGTGGTGGACACTCTTGGGTAGGTTTGCTCATGAAAGGAGGGTTAGGTCCAAAGTACTCACTAGGAATCGCTGCTGGTTCCCTATATTCTCTAGGTATGCAATATTGAAGGTAGAGCTAATGCCCCAATCCGAGGGCAGATCTAGCACATAGGCATTGGGTCCTACCTTCTCTATTATTTTAAAGGGACCAGCTCCGCGAGCGTGAAGTTTCTTAATGGTACCTGGTGGGAACCGTTCAGGCCTAAGCCTAACCATGACATAATCCCCTACACCGAACTCTTTGGCTCTTCTTCGGAGTTAGCCAGTCTTTTATAAGTTTCATTACTTAGATTTATTTTCTAGCTAATGTCCTTATGTAAGTCTTTGATATGCTGTGCAAATGCTTGTACGGACTCTGGGACTCGTGTGTGGAGGGGTAAAGGAATTAGATCAAGTGGACGATTAGGCTTGTACCCATGGACTATCTCAAATGGACTCTTGCCCATGGACCTGTTCACTGAGCTATTATAGGCGAACTCTGCACGAGGCAGTAATAAATCCCACGTCCCTAGGTGTTCGCCTACAAGGCACCTAAGAAGGTTTTCTAGACTACGGTTCACCACTTCAGTTTGCCCATCCGTTTGGGGGTGAAAGGCTGTAGAAAAATTAAGTTTGGTCCCTAACAGATGCCATAGTTTTCCAAAAGTAGCTGGTGAACCTAACATCCCTATCAGAAACAATGGTCTTAGGTAGGCCATGGAGCTTGACACACTGTCTAAGAAAAGTCGGGCTACCCTAGACGCGTCAAAGGTTTGCGAACAAGGGATGAAATGAGCCATCTTAGAGAACCTATCGACCACTACAAAGATGGAGTCGTGCTTCTTCTGGGTTTTAGGTAATCCTAGAATGAAGTCCATACTGAGGTCTTGCCAAGGACGATCAGGCACTGGCAAAGAGTATATAGACCGGTGTTCTGCTTCTGCTGTTTTGCAATGGCACAAGTTCGACATTGGGCTATTATCAGGGCAACGAGCCTTTTTAATCCTGGCCAGTAAAATTGGTCCTCTATCGCTAGAATAGTCTTATCTCTTCCAAAATGACCAGCTAATCCCCCAGCATGCGTTTCCCAGACTAGGAATTCTCTAAGTGACGTCCTAGGGATACAAAGTCTATTGCCCCTAAAAAGGTAACCATCCTGGATGGTATAATCTCCACTGGTACTGGATGGCCCTAGCTGAAGGATCTTATAAATTTCACCAAAGTCATGATAGGTCTCATACTCATCTTTTATCCGGTCGAATCCTATAACTTCGGTGCTAACAGTACTCAACAACAAAGACTTACGGCTTAGGGCGTCTGCTACCTTATTTTCTATACCGGCACGGTGTTTCAGGACAAAAGTGTATGCCTGAATGTATTCAACCCATTTGCGTGCCTAGAATTTAGCTTCTTTTGGGAGTTCAGAAATTGGAGTGCCTCATGATCAGAAAATAAGACAAACTCCTGCGGTAGTAAGTAATGTCTCCAATACTTAAGGGCTTGTACTACCGCATAGAATTCCTTATCATAGGTGGAATATCTAAGTTTAGCTTCATTTAGTTTTTCACTAAAGAAAGCTATGGGGTGATTTTCTTGGCTTAACACTCCACCTATGCCTACTCCCGACGCATCGCACGCAACCTCAAACACCTTAGAAAAGTCTGGAAGTCTAAGTATGGGTGCATGAGTCATCCTATCCTTAAGCTCTAGGAAGGCCTTATTAGCTGACTTAGTCCACTCAAAATTACCCTTCCTAATACAATCAGTGATGGGTGCGACGATGGTGCTAAATCCCCTAATGAATCTCCTGTAAAAGGTTGCTAGGCCATGGAAGCTGCGGACATCGTGGACGTTCATGGGTACCGGCCACTCTACGACCGACCTAACCTTTTCAGGATCCGCTGAAACACCTTCTGGGGTTACCACAAAACCTAGAAAGATAACCCTATGCGTCATGAAATCACACTTCTTAAGGTTTGCATATAGGCTATTCTCTCTAAGGGTCTGACAGATTAATCTGAGATGGTTAAGATGGTCCTCTTTGGTCTTGCTATAAATTAATATATCATCAAAATAGACCACTAAGAATTTTTCGTGTACTCTTTCAGGACCTGGGTCATGATTCTCATGAATGTGCTAGGTGCGTTTGACAGCCCAAAAGGCATCACGACCCACTCAAACAGACCATCTCTAGTCTTAAATGCAGTCTTCCACTCATCCCCTGGTCTAATTCTAACCTGATGGTAGCCACTCTTAAGGTCTATTTTGGAAAAGATAGTGGCACCCGCCATCATGTCCAACATGTCATCTAGTCTGGGGATAGGGAACCTATACTTGATAGTGATTTTGTTGATGGCCCTACTGTCCATGCACATTCTCAGGTACCATCCTTCTTAGGGGTTAATAGTGCAGGAACTGCACAAGGACTTAAGCTCTCCCTAATGAAACCTTTCCTAAGTAATTCTTCCACTTGTTTTTGTAGTTCTTGATGCTCAGTGGGGTTCATCCTATAATGGGAAGGTTTGGGAGGGTGGATCCTGGGATCAGGTCAATGGCATGTTGGATGTTTCTCAGGGGTGGTAACTGATCAGGCAATTCTTCAGGGAAGACATCCTTAAACTCCTCTAGGATCTCAATTACTTCTGGGGTTGTTCCTTTTGGACTGATTCATAGATCTCTTTAGTGGTCAAAATCCAAACAGGATTACCCTCAGTGATGTCCTTTTCTAATTCCTTAGCTTTAATCAGATTAACTCTTGGCTTGCTATCCTTAAGGTTGCTAGATCCTTTCTTGATTGGGTCCCTAGGTGGAGTTGGATGTATCACATACTTGTTCCCATTGTGTTTAAAAGAGCAGATGTTGGATCGACCAAACAAGGTGGCATCGTGATCGTAAAGCCAAGGTCGACCTAATATAATACTACTAACACCCATAGGAATTACATCGCACCAGACCTTTTCCTCATAATTTTGCAATTTGATTAGTATTTGGCATCTGGACTTGATTGGGATAGAGGTGGAATCTACCCACGAGACCTTATAGGGACTAGGATGGGGAACTGTGGTCAATCCTAATGACTTAACTGTATTGGTAGAGACGGCATTGACACAACTCCCGCTATCCACTATGATCTTGAGCACCTTATCCCCTATCTTAACAAAAGTCTGTAGGATGTTAGTCCTACGCCAATCTTCCTGGTCCTTAGTTTGAGTCTGGGTCAAGATACATCTAACCACTCCTAGTAGGTCTTCAGACTCAAATGTTTCCTCCTCTCCATCGTACTCATCTATCAGATGGGTATCAGCCTCATAGACCTCTCCCTCAGGCTCAACTAGGGACTCGGATTCAGTCTCAGGTAACTCATCTATATGAAGGGATCTGACTGGGCACTGGCTGATCATATGTCCCGGTTTGTTGCATCTAAAGCATTTGATCTGGGGTTGGAATTTCTTTGGACCTCTACAGATTTGCCCTTATCCTCTCTCTGGGGTATAGGGGTACTATTCTGGGGTCGACTCAACTCAGTTCGGCTTGTACTGGGTCGGCTAGTGTTGGGTCGACTCAGGAAAGTCTGGCGGGGGTCTGAGTACTGGGTAGGTCTGGGACGACTAGGATAGGCCTGGCTAGATCCTGGATATGGGCTAGGGCTCTTGGTAGCCTCTGATCTACGATAGGGTGGCCCTCTCTGAAAACGTTCATAATCCCTAGCAACTTGGTAAGCTTCTTCTAAATCATGTACCCTTCTTAGGTAGAGTTCTCTTTGAATATCTGCTCTCAGGCCATACCTAAACTTGGATAGGGTGACTTCCTCAGACTGAACGATATTACACCTCATGGTATACTCTTGGAATGTAGCAATGTATTCATTCACAGTTTTACTACCCTGAATTAATCCCTGCCACTGGTCCAATAGGCTCTGTTCATACGATGTGGGGACATAATTGGACCTAAGTCTAGCCTTCATGGCGTGCCAGGTGACTATGGGGTCTCTTCCCTCTAATAATTGCCTTCGCTCTAAAGTGGCCCAGTATAACCTAGCCTGTCGTACTAACTTGAGCTTGGCAAACTTAAACTTACGCTCTTCAGACATGTCGTACCAGTCAAAGTACTGGTCCATCCCTTCCTCCCAATCTAGGTAGTCCTTAGGGTCCATAGAGCCATCGAAAGTAGGTGCTTCAAGTCTGACACTTCTAAGGGCTCTTTCTTCTTGGTCTACTGCCTCATGATTGGGTCTCCTAGGGAGGACATCTAGGACTGGATCAGGTCGAAGTGGTCTCCTAGGGTTTGGCCTTATGTAGAGGTCAGGCTGTTGGGCTCTCCTAGGATGAGGTGGGGTCTCATGATCAGACTCAGTGTGGGGCTCACGGGCTTCTTCTAGGATGCCCAACCTAGTTTCGACTTGATCGAACCTGGACCCTAATCTAGCCTCAGATTGCTTGATGTCTTGGTTCATTCGGGCTAGTTGTTCAGTGATGATCCTTAAGTGATCATCAATGCTTTGATTAGCCATGGGTTCAGCCTGTAATGGAGGTGGTGACGGGCGAAAAGATGCTCCTGATCTAGTGCACATGCAAGCACAATCAAGCATACAAGACTCAGACTGACTCGGACTATGGTATGCTAGACCTAGTCATCCAGAGTAAAGGATTTGGCTTAATGCAAGCCAATCTAACAGTAACTCTTCAATTGGCCAGTTGGGACAGGTGGAAGGGGGAGGCTCGTCCCGCAAATTGCAGGTGCCTAATTAGAATAACCCCAACACTCCGCTTAAGTCGTTTGACATTTGACCTCCCTTCTAGACACCAATTTCAGAGCACACGCCAGATTGATTTGTACTAGTCTCCTCCAGTACACTAAACCGACTGTTGGTGTCCCTAGCCCTCTAGGGCAAATGTCAATTAAGTTGCTACTCAGTTTTAGATTAGAGGCTTGGGATCGGAATGCACGGATGGTTGTTTTGGGCCAAGGAAGGGGTCTCAATCCCTCCCTTATCTGACATCAATGAAAGCCCTTAAGAGTAATTTAATGCAGATGAATGACATGTAAAACACAAACCCTAATCCAAAATCTGTAAATAGCAATAAATCTCAGATTTCACAATTAAATCCTCAAAAATTAATAAAATCTCAAGAATTTTATTTTTTTATTAATCAGGCATGCAATTAATATTCAGATTGAATTAAATTCTTAAAAAATCAAAAAATACTTTAAATTATAATGAATCTAGAGAAATAAATTTTGTAATTTTTGATGTGTATGCAGGTAGAAACAATTCAATTAAAGATGATATACTGATAATAACGTGAATTAAAATTAAGCCCTAACTATGCTCTGATACCAAACTGATGCAGGACCGATTCGCATGCAAGTAATTTTTTTTTTTTTTTAATGATTAATAATTGCAGTTGATTATTCTCCCAAAGTAATAGCCTAAGAGGGATTCAGAAAAATTCACAGTAAATCCGCACGCGAAACAGTTCCTAAAAAATAAGAAGAAGGACTGCCGAGGCTAAGAAGCCCTGGTAGGGCTTGCTCTCCTACGATAAAGTTACTAGTAGATTAGAGGGGTATACCTGGCAAGAGAGAAAGATCAAAGTGTTGAAGGGGTTGCTTTGCCTGGCAGATGCGCCCTAGATGACCAAGCCTTGTCTTTTGCTCCAATACTGATGTCTCCTCTTGTAAGCTAATGAACTTACTACAGGACTCACATTAAAATAAACTGAACTAGATAGGACTCAATTTAGAATAAAATGAACTGGATGGACTCTAAATAAACTAAACTTTATTTTTCAACTCAAGACTTGAATCATAACTAATCAGATATCCAGAGGGTTAAGAATCTCTGCTTGATCCTGGTGCCCGCACCAAAAGGCGAGAGCTACGTATTCATCAATTGCTTCCAATGAAAACATAGGTTTTATTGAACAGAGGCGAGAGCTGCGTATTCATCAATTGCTTCCAATGAAAAACATAAGTTTTATTAGTTTTTTTTTAATTTTATTATGAACTAATTTTTTTCTAGAGCATTGATGTAATCTATCAATGAACACATAATTTATTTTATTAGTTATTTTATATTTAATATTTTCATGATTGAGTGTTTAATTCTTATGATTAATGTTTACAATTTATTGTTTGATTAATTGAATTACAATGAGACGATTTGTTATTTCTTATGATTAATTCTTACAATTTATTGTTTGATCAATTGAACTACAATGAGAGAGGTGATTTGTTATTTTAGATCTAGAATTAAATACCACTAGTTGAGCAAAAGTAGATATACTTTACATGATTAATGTGATTTTTAGAAAATTCAAAGTGCGAATCTCTAATTAATTAAATTCACATAGAGATATGGAGTTGTTAGTTGAAGATATTTTTGATATCATTCGAGAGAAGATATTGGATAATTAAAAAAAATTTAATTATCAACATGGGATTATTAGAATTTAATAATTAAGAAGAATAAATTGTGTGGGATTTGTTAGGTGAAATCAATTGCTCTAAATCTATTCTTATCATATTTTTACATATTTAAATTTTTATGCTTTGTTAATTTTTAGATTAAATAATTTTATAGTAGAACGTTCTTTATATTTGATTTTCCAAATGGTAATTAATTTAATAAATTTTGGTATTCAATAACATAATTAATCTACGTGGGTTTGACATCCATTTTCTAAAAACACTTTGATACGAATATGTGCACTTGTATTATTTTACGCGAACAACCATTGCCGGAGATTAATTATTTGTTATTGATATTGATACTAGCTAGATATTTACTACTTTGGATATATTTTATCATTAAAATATTTTTTTTCTTTTTCTTTGCTGGAATTCCCTCTTCCTCCCTTTCTTCCTTGAAATCTCAACCACATCTCCACTTCTCCAGGACATGATCCAAATACATGAAGCGGAAAGAGGGACTCACGTACTTTCTCTCACGTGCGTGAAGAGCAACAAAAGTTTTGAAGGTTGAAAACACATCAACTTTAAAACGAAGAAAATAGACCCACATAAAATAATTGTAATCATCAATAAATGTCACAAAATACATGTATTGAGCATGAGAAAGAATAGGACAAATACCCAAACATCAGAATGAATAATGTCAAAACATGTAAAGCACGACTATCCTGCAAAGGAAAAGGTAAAGATTTATTTTTGCCTAGTTTACAAGGAGCGCAATCAAAAGACAAGGAAGAAACTCATTTACATTACTCAAATAACCATGTTTCATAAGATGTGTCAAAATTACAGAGTTGGGATGACCCAATTTCTTATGCCAAAAATGACTATTATTATTAGCAATAGTAGAACAACCAATAGAAATTGAAGAGGAATGGAAAACGACTGAAGAGAAAAAAGACATCCCACTTTAGGCCCCTTCGCTATCTCCTGTCTTGACACTTGATCCTGCACATGACAACCAGAACAATCAAAATAAATAGAATAATTATCTTCTACTAATTATCCACCAGAAATGAGATTGGTAAATAAATCAGGAGACACGAAAACATTAGTAAAGGAAAACCCCAGATTTTCAATTGCAGTAATGGGAAGAGTACTGTCATCTGCAATCTGAATATGCTGCTGACCATTATACTTACGAACATCTTGTAATGCTGCCGAACTTTCAGTCATATGATTGGAAGCCGCAAGTCAATTAACCAAGGAAAAGGAAGGAGATCTGTCTTGCCTTGGAGACCAAGAGTAGAAAGGGCAGAAATAATCATCTGTTGAACCTGCTCGGGAGTAATGTTGGAAGAACTCGGAACAGTGGGCAGAGTAGAAGATATAGGCACAAAAGCGGATTGAACAGCAGTATGAAAAGCAGGAGCAGATTGATTCTGAGGGCATACATGACAATCCTTAAGGATATGACCCTCCTCCTTGCAATAATTGCAGAATTTCTTGCTGCAATATTTGGCAATGTGCCCAATTTCCTTGCAACTATAACATTGTGGTGGAGATTTGGATAGTCCTCTGCCTTGAGCAGCGTATGCCATATTAACCATCTCAAAACCACCAACGTTTTGATTAAGGCCAAGCTGTGATGCGAGACGTTGTTTTTCATGCAAGAGTTCATCCAAGCAATCCTCCAAAGAGGGACAGGTGTGCGATTGATTAACTAGCTCATGCACTTTCAAACTCGGGTCTGAGCTTCATCAAAAATTGATCTCGCTGGCTCTCATAGTGAACTGCTTGTAGTGCTGCCAAAGCTTCTTTGGAACCTAGAATGCACCAATCCAAATAATCATTCCATAAATTAATAAAATCGAATAAAATTGCTCAATAGAAAGGTTCCTCTGGCGATAGTTTTCAATATCTAACTCCAATTGAAACTTTCGGGCAGAATTATTTTGATAATAAATTGCTGAAGGCAATCTCGCATTGCCTTAACAGTAGTGAACCTACGAAGATTATTGACCATATGAGGTTCAACCGAGCTGAGTAGCCAGGAAGCAATTCTGGCATCCTTGCTTTTCTATAAACTAAGTTCCTTAGGATGAGTTGGAGCCTTAGAAGACCCATCCAAATGATCCCATAACTCCTTCCTTTCACAAACATCCTAAACCGGAATTCCCAACTGGTGTAATTCTTGACATTAAAGCGAATAATAGAATTTTCTCTAATCATAATAACACAAAAAAATTGGCAGCAGAGAAATCACAACAGTTAATCTATCGACAACCACCAAGAATTCGTCACAACCAGAAATATTCTAGCCGACAACTACCAAGCAACAGAAAACCAAAAGCTGACAGCTACCAAGCAACCCTCAAAAATAAATTATCGAAAAATAAAACAAGAAACCAAGAATTCAGACAAGTTGAAAGAAAACCACAAAAATAATTTGTGGCTCTGATACATGTCAAATTTAGGTTTTGTTCTCCATCCCCTCCTTGCGAGAGTTGCTAACTTTATATAGAAGTTGTCGGGCTAATTATAAGACTGAAAATCAGCCATTACACAGGATACATAGGATTATATAAGGTAAGAATAAAATCTATCAATTTTATGAATATATAATATACTCTTCTATATATAGCTAGACTAAAAAAAAGGGCTAGAATATATATATGCCTTTACAGACCAGGCCAGCACATAACCGCTGTTAATTCTAACAAAAAATATCATACAGTTGGACAAGTTCTAGGCACAAATCGGATATTAAATGAATTGTTTTAATACACTTTAGAACCATTTGCTAATTATTTAATGCATCCACACCACATGCTAGCTCAAATTGCAAAACACACAACTGATGATATAACATAATTAAAAAAATTGTATGCAAAATGGGCCGACCATCACTTTTGTTATCTAAGCATTTACGAAATTAAAGACATGAAGAATGAAAAAATATCCTACAATCATCAAGCTCAATACATATATAGATATATATTGAATCACAAGAAATATATTTTGAAAATACCAATATGAATTATATGGATATGAATTTGGTTAAAAAAATATGGTTACAGTTTCACTACTTTTTACTTAATTTTTTTAAAAGTAAAATAAAAAAATTGGATGATCATTTATTTATTTATTTTCTCTTAGTTTTCTTTTGAACAAATATATCTCCTACATTTACATTTCTTTACAAATACCATGATAATAATTATCGATGAAACATCATACGACCACTTGGAATCTAGCATTTATTTTCAGCAAAAAAGGATGAAATTTGAGGGGGTTTTTTGTATGAAGTTCTTAATCATGGCAATTGCCTGGCTCTAGATGCACGATGGATAGGCAAGAGAACTACTGAAGGTTGTTGGGCCTACCTCACGTAGGATGGATCCGTGTTGCCAGCAATTCGATTGATTTAAGCAAACACATAATTTAGTAGAAGAATGGGTCTCCAGAGAACTTTCAAGATGATCAGATTCTATTGGTGAAAATGTATATTGCTGAACAGCGATCCGAGCTCAAAGATTTTTGCTTTGTTTCTTGTTTGTTGAAAAATTGGTCATACGGACTTCATTTTAAGCCAATTCACCGTCTCTCTTAGTTCTCTTTTAACCTTTATCTACCATGATGCCCTGACAATCTTCAACCAACTGCGTCAAGTAACATTTGGAAGGAATCAAACATAAAAGATCTAACAACCATGGATGGCGCCGACCATGCGATGCAGCAAGCCCGCTGATCGTCAAAAACTCATCATCATCCCTGATTGAAACCCCCCAACAACTAATGTATCTTTAAATTTAAACAGAGAATGTTGATATTTGGCGACCTCATCAACTTCATGCACCATATGGATGGTGGAAATTATGGTAAACAAAATGACAATCCCAGCCCCGCAAACAATAATAAATTCAAGCATTAACCATTTACCAATAGCTCAGGGCCCAAATTCAAGCATAAGCAAAGCAGAAGTTGACAGAGGAAAAACTTATTAACCATTTAACAAGAGCTCAAGTCCCAGCATCAGTATTGTTTCAGATCTTTCCCTCAACGTCTTGCTCCCTATCAATAGTTCATAACTGGTGCAACCAAACTCTGTCAGCTGACAGCCAACAAACTGAGGCTAAAGAGATGCAAATACAAAATCCCATTAAAATGCACCCAAACTGCACACAGCCCTTCATGTCTATGAGCTACAGAGATTGGGTATGCACAATCCAGAATCAGGGTTTGGCTGTTCCTTCCATATTCGGCCAGTAACTCGCAGCTTCAGCTCCTTCCTATCACCCCCAGAGAAGAAGATTGCCATATTCCTCTGGATTATTAGGCCATCATGACTGTCCCGAACTTTCCCGTGGCTGTCACGGATACTCCGAGGAGTGCCTTCCCATATGAGCTTCCTGCCATTAGCACCAACCTCAAGGCTATAGCTGTAGTTCCTTGCCTCATTCTCATCCCCCATGAATCGGAGGAACGCCATGTAAACTGGAGCCATCCCAAGCTGAAAAGCCTCAAAGTGCAGGCAGAAATATTGCCCAAAGCAGTGGAACACCTGGAGATTTTAGAACAGATGAAATTATTTTTAGCTATGTTACCAGTATGGAAGCTTTTCTGAATGCCACATCAAATGATACGCTCTATTTTTCAAGGTATTAGGAGCTATGTTGTTTTGTTGCAAAACCGTGTCTCCCTTGGTACAGTCTCTTCAATAGCATACCATTCAAACAAGTACATTTCATGAACAACTAGTCAAAAGAAGCCATTCTGGAGTACTTTTCCATAGAACACAAGCACAAACAGAACAAAGTCAAAGTGAAAGTATGCAAGAATACTTACAGTTAGCATCCAAGTAGCATTTTCAACCTCTCGAGGATTAGACTTCACATAACGATGGTTGAATGTGCAGCCAGTGTGCATGTCAACCTTGTGATCATCCCTTAAATGCGCAACAAGGAAGGAATATCCCCAGCAACAGAACATTCAGACCCAGCATATGGGCAGCTGTATGGTCTGAAATTGCACTGAGCTTCATGCTTGAGTTTGCTGTAGTATGGAAAGACTTCTGGGCAACCTAGTGAGAAATGCTTGCAAGGAAGCTCAAGTGATTCAGCTACCTTCTCCAATGCCAAACACCTGATGTCTCCAAGCTCTTGTCTGCAAGTAGGGCACCTGTTATGCACCTTCGACTTACAAGTCGAACATAGAGTATGCCCATTGCGACACTGCAAAAAATTACCAACTAGTTAGACTAAGTTGATTATGTAAAAGCAAAATTCCATGCATTGTAAGCAGTCTTGCCTTATTTGAGAATTTTCAAGACAACTATGCATCATTAGAGGATGTAGATGATATTTAAGTCTCAAGAAAATGAAAAATACAGGCATAGTTCATGATTAACAAAACTTAAACAGTACGGTAATATTTAGTTGAAGGAAGCACCTTGAGGGATCTTCTGCATTATTAAAATGTTTTATACAGGAAACTGTGGTCTAGCAGTGTCTAATTATTTTTCAAATTTTCCATCATAAATGAGAACATGCTGTTCACCAAGTTAAGATGTCATGTGATTTGCTGTGCTGATGAAAAAATCATTGTCTTACATCATCAAGCATGACTCCCAAAGAAAAAAAAAAAGAATAATCAAAAGCATAAAACTAATGGAGAATGATTGACATGTAGAATGCTAATAAAGAATTGTAATGTTTGCCCACATAAGTACCTTGTGGAATGAAACCCAAATCCAATTACAAATCCAGGTTATTGGACCACTATGATGCCTATAACTCACATGATCTGAAATTATATACCAATTATTATGTGCCCAGGAAGACAACTCAACTCAACTCAACACATCTAAGCCTTTTCCCAACTACATGGGGTCGGCTACATGAATCTGCTTCCTCCATTTACTCTATCAAGACCAACTCTATCAGATTCATGTTTTAAGGTTTTGACGAAGTTTTACGCTGGCTGTTAGCTACCTAACGCAACCCTCCTCCTTTATCCGGGCTTGGGACCGGCCTTGATGGAGTTAAAATTTTTTTTTCAAAAAATAAAATAAAAAAAGGAAAAAGTTTTCCATATTATGTCCATAACCAACCTACCTGACACCATCCACTAGTGTCTTGCACATGCTCCAAACAATTAGTTGTCTTGAATAAATAGGTTCAACTGTGAGGTTGAAGTTAGAAGGGATTTAAACAAGAGGAAAGGAGATGAAAATTTTGTATGTTTGGGAAACCAAATGATTTCAGCTGTTTGTTAGCAGGAAGGAGTTTAATAAGAAAACATGATTGCAAAGCTGTAGATTATGAAAGACCTAGGCTCTTCTGTAGGTAGTGCCACAAGTTTTTAGAAATTGATAAATGCACACAACATTTACCTAGATACACTATATGTGCATTAATTTCTTTCTGAAATAGTGAATGGAATAAGTGGACAGAACTTATTTCCTAAATGTACTAGCAATGCGTCAATATCTTCAGAATGCTACTAATATGTAATTAAAGAGGTATCTTCAGAATGGGTTAATATCTTCAGAATGATTATCCATAAGGAAGTGTATAAATCAGATTTTTGACATGAAATATGCGATGAATTCTCTTCATTGCCTCACTGGAGATACAGTGCGTATCACTATACTAGTAGCTAGCATGTCGCAAATTTAACTGTACATGATTAAGTCAAGAGGAAATAATAATGGGAAGTATGCATCCATTCTATACAGATTTTTGCTAATGCGGTTCTCCTGTTTTTCCCTTTTCTGTCAATGCAAGGCAACAAATGGAATATAATTGTTATAGAATGGAGCTTGTTCAGAACGTGATTCAGATCAGGAAGCATGCAGCATACAATTTTGATTTTTTGAGATTCTTTTTACTATAAAAAATGGTTTTTATCATTTTAATCCAAGCCTGTACTTTCGCTAGGGTGGCCTATAACTTCATTCAATCAATTCTCTTGTCTGATTAGCTCCTAAATTCTGTTGAATATAATAAGGAACTTTATCCATACAAAATTGCTACAGTAACCATTCCCATAAAGTTCTCCATAATTCTATATAAACATGCAGCAATCACACAACTTTCTAATTAAAACTTATAATACCCAACAGTTGACAGCATAACAAATTTTATTTTATGATGTCTTCCTCCTTACCCCTATGTATTTCAGTAACCATTAACCAATTGTGAAGGTATATGCATGTTCGATTGTATACAACACATGCCAACACAAAAATGTCATACCACTGTGAACAAACTCATGGTCAGAAAACAACTGATATTGGTTGCTTTATCACTATATTGTCAGAAAATGACAAGTATAACCAACACAAAACTAGAATCAATATGCAACAATCTTAACATAGCATATGATACAAACACTAAGCCTCTATAGCTAACAACAAAGCAACAGCTTAAACAAATAAAACATGGGATCATATATATATATATCCCTGTCAATATAGCTTATTGCATATTTTACCCTTTGAAAATTGCTATTGAAATACGTACCCCTCAACCCATCCTATTTTCGCAATTATGCCCCTCTTGTTAAATTTTTTACCAATAGTGTTGAACCATTTTAAGTGTAAAAAAACAATATATCCTTTTACATTAATGCCCCTATCAAAAATTTAGCATTCAATCTATACCATAAAGAGATATACATTTGTCTAATTTTTTTGGGGTATTAATGCAAAATTTTAATCAAGTTATTCTACATCAATGCTATTAATTGACACGGCTAAGCAAAAATCTAATAGGGGGTATCCCCCCCCCCCCCCCCCCCCCCCCCCCCCCACCCACACACACCACTCTTCTTGCCTCCCCCTGAAAAAAAAAAAAAAAAGGAAAAAGGAATAAACTCAAGTGTACATATGTAAATAGCAATTTTCAAAGGATAAACGTACAACAAACCATTTTCAAAGGTATATACACAAAAAACCATAAAACATTCACTGTTTCTACAATGTAGCTGAAAAAATGTGTGCTAAAAGAAATTATATGATGAAAATGTAAACAATTGATGGCGCCAACCACCTTAAACAACTTAAATTTGACCAATTGATTATTTCTTATTTAAAAAATAACAAGCTCATAAGGATCATTTTTGATTTGGATTCTAACATTATTTGAAGATAACTTAAAGAGAGAATCTGATCCTAATTAAAACAGCCAAATAATGGCTCTAACCGTCGTCTAGTGGGATCCCCATGGATGACCAATGTTTCCAAAGAAACAAGCAAAAGAGGATAAAATTGAATCAAACAATTTGAATCAGTAAATGTCGAATAGTCCCGAACCGACCGATTTGGGGCGAACCATGTTGTACTAGTGGTAAACCAGGACAGTCCACCTATTCAAAACAGTACATGGTCCAAACCGGGTTACACTGACCTATACCGTACCGAGCTGGCCAGTTTAGAGCTGTTCAAGCCGATTTGGCTCGGTTTTGTGGGACATAGGCATTGGGGGTCATGGGGGAATAAAAAAGAGAGAGGCTAAAATCCTCTGGTAAGTTCTCAGTCTGGCTCCCAACTCTCTCATTTTTTAAAAATAACTCAATTTTCTCTACATATTTAGAAGATTTGAGTTGGAGAAGGATGAATTTTAGCCAAAATTAGGTATGGTTTCTCCCATTCTCCTCCTACTCTCCGAAGGGAGGAGGTAGCTAGACACGATGCTCAGTTTAAGCCCTCACAGTATGACTCGACATCTGGTTGTGAGGCAAATCCAGGTTATAGGAGGACCTAGTCAATCAAGAAGGTTGCTAATAGAGGTGGCAATCAAATAGTTGGTATGTTTGGAGCCTTTGGTGGTAAGAAGGAAAAGAAACTGAGAGATGTACCAACAGGGGCCATCATGCATGACTCAGATCCATATGCCTTCCCTACTAGAAATTTAAAGTAGCAAAGCATTATTATATTGCTAGTGAAGGATAAAACATGTAGACTATAGCTTCAGTCACATCCTGCAAATGTGATTGATAACACAACACCGGTCTGCTGTCAATGCTATCCAAAGAGTAGGTCTGGATGTAAATCCTCTTAGCTTGAAAGATATTTATGATAACCTTCTGGAAAATAATAAGGAAGAGTTGGAAAAATGGATGGGCCTCCTATCAAAATAAACGGAATACTCATGACATCATATTGATGTGTTATGGATGAACAGAGCCCAGCAAATGAAGCATCATTAATTTTTTAACTTATTGTCTCAACTCCGATTGATCCCAATCACAAACTTGGAGAGGCTAGTGATGATAAGGCAGTGAACAAGAAAGAGTTCATAAATTGGTTGGGAAGCTAATATATTTGGCACACACTTGGCTAGACATTGCCTATGCTGTAAGTATAGTAAGTCAATTCATGCACAACCCTAAATAAGTTCACCTACAAGCTGCAAACGGAATACTCCATTACCTGAAAGCTAATTTAGGAAAAAAAATTATTCAAGAAAGGTGAGGGGCTGATTCTTGAAGCTTACACTAATGCAGACTATGCAGGATCTTTGATTGATAGACGTTCCACAAGAGGTTATTGCATGTACTTAGGTGATATTCTGGTTACGTAGAGTAAAAAACAAAATGTGGTGGCTTGGTCAAGTGCAAAAGAGAAGTTCAGGGCTATGGCTCAAGGTGTGTGTGAGCTACTGTGGTTAAGGATTATCCTTGAAGATCTCAAAATAAAATGAAGGAGCCTATGAAACTATATTGCAACAAGTCAGCCATCAATATTGCTCATAATCTGGTACAACATGATAGACAAAGCACATCGAGATCAACAGACACTTTATAAAGAAAAAGTTGGACAACAAGTTAATTTGTACTCCCTAAGTGCCTACAAAGGAGCAACTTGCGGATGTGTTTACAAAGGGGACTTAATGGTCATAACTTCTCAACGATTATATCCAAGCTAAGAATGGATGATATCTATTCACCAACTTGAGGGAGTGTTGAAAAGCCGACAGCTATTTTAGAATAGTTTCTGATTTTGTAATCATTAGGAAGGAAATTAGTTGTGAAAATTTTATGATACGGGGATCCAGTGAAATCCCTTGATATGGGGATTCCCTTAATACGAAAATCCAGTGAAATCCCTTGATACGGGGATCTAGTTAGAATAAAATATTTTAATTTTATTCTTTTCAGTTTTTTCTGATTTCTATACATAGTCAATGTACAATGTATATATACTCATTATTGTGCATAATGAAATTTAGTGAGAGAATTTTAACAAATGTTTCCTGACATCATGCATTGGGCATAGTGATTGGCCAATAATTTTGAAAGTGGACTAAGCTAATAGCAAAGGCAACTGCACCATTATATCAAGTGCTTAGGGCAATGGACACTGAGAGGTACCCATGGATGGGCTTCCTTTATCATATTTATGATGTCATGTAAGGTTGAGATCAAGCAGACAAATCCAAAGCATACTAATAAGTATATTGATGTCATTAAGCATAGGCAACACTATCAAATGGGTCAAGACTTACATTTAGCAGGTAATCTTAAATTCTTAATATAAGTTTCAATGATCATTTTTAAGTGTGAAAATCAAATTTTATTTATTAATACAGTTACAACATATGTTGGCAGCTTACTATCTTAACCCAAAATTCCAATGCAGTGTCTAAGGAATAATATCGATGAGGAACTGTTGATCACCCTAAGCAATGTCATTTATAAGATGGAGCCTAATTTGGTTATTACTGTTCAATTCTAGAGGAGGTAAGTAACTTATTTATAATTTAATAGTACATGATTTCGATGTGTCAAAGAGATAAAAATCATTTTATTTATGTTTATCAATATGCCATGTTTTCATAAACTAAAGCTTTTAGGGAAAGTACCCACAACTTCGATGAGATGATAGCTATGGCAATTAAAGATAGCATCCAAGTATTTTTTTTTATGCATGAACTTAAAATGTTCTACGGCTCTAGTAATTTATGTTCAGTTAAAATATTAAATAGTCAAGGTCTCTTAGAGATAGACACTCAACCTCTAACTACAACTTATTTTATTGTAATTACAGCTAGGTATTTGGTTCCACTTTGAGTAAAAATTTAAAATGTTTAGCCATCTGAATCCTCTCGCAAATGGAGTCGTAGTGGCTCTGAGCGTAATTGGTTGACTTCATCCTGATGCACAGCAAATAGAGAAATCGGTTGACTAGAAGTGGCTGAATAATTGTGTATGTGTATTATAATTTGAGGTTTAGATTAAAATGCATGCAAGGGGAGGTGAAGCTGAAGTATGATAATCTGCTCCATAATGATTTCGTATATGATGAGGAAAATCCAATGATTGGATGGCTTGAAAAGCAATAGCAACAACTAGAGCTTAATAAGCTAAGATTGCCTCCCCGACTGGCTAGTTTCATAACTAGAGAGGTTGGATTGAATGCAAAATAATAGGTAGAACAATAGGTAAAACAACACATGCTGCGCCATAAACCAAGCAAAAAGTTCCAAGGGAAGCTGATCATCATTATAAAGCTCTACATCTAAAACATTGTCCTAGAGGTTTGATAGGGAATTGCTTAAAAGAGCTCACCATGGTACCCAATCTAGTCAGGATGGTGGACCCACTCGAGCCACCCAACAGAGTCAAACAAACAAAGGCAATAAAGCAAATTTTTGAACCAGTAAGAAAGAAAATGACTTCAGCTCTAAAGAGAGTGGAGGTTTTTGTTCACTTCGATTTAAAAACCAACAAGTTATTAGATGATCGATTGTCTAAACCATCTCGCAATGGTAACGATGATGACAGTTTCAGCAATGACGGATCTGATGGCCAAGAAGGTTATAGTGGACATGACATGGATATGCATGGCTCGCTCTTATAGTCCCATTTGATTCACTAATGAGACATAGTTTACTCATGCCACATAGGATAAGAACCATAGCATACAATCTAAAACCCATGAAGATACAATTGCATGCCAAAGATAGGCATCTTCTGTTGGGTAAATGAGCCAAAAGGCCTTGAATACCCTAATGGGCCTTGAAAGCCCATTACCTTCTTATGTGTGTGAATAGAAATTGTGAGGACATTTAGTCTCACATCGAAAAAATTAAGGAAGGTTCACTTATAAGAAAACCTCTTCCTCCATGCTTAAGTTCCTAGGCTCACCATAAGTAGAGAGCTTGAGGGTGATGCGTACGTATCACCCTTGCGCACGTGCACGCATATGCGAAAGGCGCAATGGGCACGTTGTAGGCGCACTTTGCACTTCGCACATCCTTTCTTCTCTTAGGCATTTGCATACTTTCCTAAGAAAGTATAGCAATAGTGCATATAAAAAGAGAGAAAAGCATTTTTGGTTCGATATTTTTGGTGAATTGTAGTACTGCTTTCACCAAAAGAAGACTGTTGTATCCTTGGAGACAATCGTCATACAGACCGTAAGCACTGTTACGGGACGAAATTGTCTTAAGAACATAGAGTGCAACTCTAGACTCAGTCTTATCAATTAGGTAGCCACAATCTGCTCCAACAATCTTAAGACAATTATCGTGCTATCACGAAAGTGCTGTTGCATATGGCCACAATGATTGCACCCGTTCAAGCCAAGAAACCGAGAAGTTCTTCGGCACTAATTTTAAAAAGTGGCAACAGAAGATGCTGTTCTACCTCACCATTCTGAATCTGGTCAAGTACTGAATGAAGATCCACCAGTCCTAAAGGAAGGGGAGACCGACAAGCAAGTGATTGCTGTGGTGGAAGCATGGAAGCATTCGGACTTCCTTTGCAAGAACTACAACCCCAATGGTCTAGATAATACTTTGTACAAGGTGTACAACAGTATTGCTACTGCTAAAGAATTGTGGGCATCTCTGACAAAAAGTATAAGACAAAGGATGCAGGACATAAAAAGTTTATGGTTGAAAGGTTTTTAGACTACAAGATGGTCGATCACAAAACTGTTATGGAGCAAGTCCAAGAGCTCCAGATCATCCTGCATGAGATATATGCAGAGAGAATGTCTTTAGTGAGTCATTCCAGGTAGCTGCCATTATAGAGAAGCTACCGCCATTATGGAAGGACTTCAAGAACTATCTGAAGTATAAGCGAAGGAGATAGGACTTGAAGATCTAATTGTCGCCTGAGGATCAAGGAAGACAATAAGAGCCAAGACTAAGACAACGAGCCAAAGGCCAACCTCATAGAAGGAAGAAAGAAACGCAAGTTTTCTGGCAAAGGCTTTAAACAGAAGAAGGGCAATCCAAAGAAATATAAGTTCAAGGGAAAGTGCTTTGTCTGTGGAAAGCAAGACACAAATCCAAGGACTGTTGTTTCAAGGATAAAGAAAAGAAAGAGGTCAACATTACTGAAACCTTATCCCAAGAAGTATCAAAATGATGCTGTCAGCTGTTGTGTTTGAAGCAAACATGGTTGACAAAGCTAATGAATGGTACATCGACACTGGAGCTACCAGACATGTCTGCTCTGATAAGAGTATGTTCTTATCATATACTCCTATCAATGGTAGAAATCTGGTCATGGGTAACTCCGCTACATCCAAGATAGGACTTGGCCGCATTGTTTTGAAGATGACATCTGGCAAGGAGTTTCTACTTAATGATGTGCTACATATCCTGACATCCGAAAAAATCTTATATTAGGCTCCGTCCTAAGCAAACATGGCTTTAGGATGGTTTTTGAGTCTAATAAATTTGTACTCACTAAGGGGAGGATATTTATTGGAAGGGGTTACTTGAATAATAGATTATTCAAGGTTAATGTAATGACCGTACACAGAAACCTTGAAATGAATAAAGCTTCTTCTGCTTATATGGTTGACTCTTCTTGTTTATGGCATGATAGATTAGGACATGTGAATTTTAATTTATTATGAAAATTAATGAAATTAGAAGTATTACCTAATCATGAAATCGATCCATATTACAAGTGCAAAGTGTGTATTGAAGCTAAGTTAGCAAAAATACTATTTCCATCAGTAGAAAGAAATATTGAACCTCTTCACTTAATTCACAGTGATTTATGTGACTTAAAGTCAGTTCAAACTCGAGGAGGTAAAAAGTATTTTATAACATTTATTGATGATTCAACAAGATACTGTTGTGTATATCTACTAAATTCTAAAGATGAGGCTTTAGAAATGTTTAAATGTTATAAGAATGAAGTTGAAAATTAACTTGGTAAAAAAATTAAGGCTATAAGGAGTGATAGAGGTGGAGAATACGATGCACCTTTTGACGAATTCTGTCAAGAGCATGGCATTATTTATCAAACTACGGCTCCTTATTCACCTCAATCTAATGGAATAGCGGAACGCAAAAACCGCCCACTAAAAGAAATGATGAATGCTATGTTGATAAATTCTGGTACACCACATAATTTATGGAAAAAAGCAATTCTCTCAGCAAATCATATTAATAAGATACCTCTTAAGAAGAATGTTACTCCATATGAGTTATGGAAAGGAAAAAAGCCATCTTACAATTACTTAAGAGTGTAGGAGTGTCTAGCTAAAGTAGCTATTCCGGATCCCAAAAAGGTCAAAATAGAACCTAAAACGGTTGATTGTATTTTTATCGGTTATGCATAAAATAGTAGTGCATATTGTTTTTTTGTGTATAAATCAGATATATCTGATATTCAGAAAAATACAATCATGGAATCAAGGAATGCATCATTCTTTGAAGATATTTTCAAGCAAAGAAAAAATAGAAATAAGTTCAAATAAAAGAACTTATGATATACTGCTAGTAGTAGTCATCAGGAAGAATATCCTGAAGATGAACCCAGATGCAGTAAGAGACCAAAAGTTGCAAAGTCCTTTGGTCCTGATTGCGTAACTTATGTTACAAGATGAACCTCAGACATTCAAAGAGGCAATGTCTAATCCAGAAGCATTCTTTTGGAAAGAAACTATTAATAGTGAAATTGAATCCATCATGCACAATCATACATGGAGTTGGTAGACTTACCATCTGGTATGAGACCTTTAAGGTGCAAGTGGATTTTTAAGAAAAAGCTAAAGGCTGATGGATCAATTGACAAGTATAAAGCCAGATTAGTGGCTAAGGGCTTCAAATAAAAAGAAGGTATAGACTTCTTTGATATCTATTCACCAATAAGTAAAATAACATCTATAAGAATGTTAATCGCTTTTACAGCCATTAACAATATTGAAATTCATCAAATGGATGTTAAAACTGCTTTTCTAAATGGTGAATTAGATAAAAAATATACATGGAGTAGCCTGAGGGATTTGTTATTCCTGGATAAGAAAAGGTATGTAGACTTGTTAAATCCTTATATGGATTAAAACAAGAACCTAAACAATGGCATATAAAATTTGATAATATCATGTTATCAAATGGATTCAAAATAAATGAATGTGAAAATGTATATATACCAAAACCCTGCCTGAAGGGTATGTGATAATCTGCTTATATGTAGATGATCTGTTAATCATTAGTAGTAATACTGAAATAATTAAACAGACAAAAAAATGTTAATCAAACATTTTGATATGAAAAATATGGGTGTTGCAGATGTTATACTAGGGATTCGAATCACTAGAACATCTGAAGAAATAATATTATCTCAATCTCATTATATTGAGAAAATATTAAATAAGTTTAAAAAGTATAATACTAGCCTGGTGAAAACATGTAGATGTTAATTTATATTTGGCTAAGTATACTGAAGAACCCATATCTCAGTTGGAATATTCATGTATAATTAGCAGTTTAATGTATGTCATGAATTGCATTCGTCCTGACATAGCATATACTAGCATAAAGTTAGTCAATAAGTTGAGTCACAAGTAATCAGGTCTCCAAATCATTGGACAGCTCTAATAAGGGTATTAAGATATCTGCTATATACCCTAAGTTATGGATTACATTATTCAAGATATCCAGCTGTACTAGAAGGATACAGTGATGCAAATTGGATATCTACACAGAAGATACAAAATCCATAAGTGGATATGTATTCACCTTAGGAGAAGGTGTTGTGTTATGAAAATCTTCTAAGCAAACATGTATAGCTCGATCCACTATGGAATCTGAGTTTATTGCTTTAGAAAAGGCTGCTGAAAAAGCAGAATGGCTTCGAAACCTTTTAAAGATATTCCATGTTGGCCAAAGCTTGTGTCTGCAATATGCATACATTATGATAGTCAATCGGCAATTTGCAGAGCACAGAATAAGATGTATAATGGTAAGTCTAGACATATACGTCGTAGACATAATACCATTAAGCAATTACTTGAAATTGGTGTGATTTCTATTGACTATATTCAGTCAAAGAAAAACCTAGTGGATCCATTGATAAAGGGTTACCAAGAGATCAAGTAAATTGTTTATCGAGGGGAATAGGTTTAAAGCCTATAACAGAAAAATCTTCATAGTGGCTACCCAACCTAGCTAACTGGAGATCCCAAGATCTAGGTTCAAAAGGGACAACTAAATTATGAAGAGACTTGCATAGCACTAAGGATGTCCAATCCTACTCATTCCTATGATAATTGGTGCTACATGTTAAAGGTACTAGGATAAGCATTGCTTTTAATGATTCTTATGACATGAAAATCATGTGGGGTATAGCAAGATACTCTTAATAAGAATCACCTATGTGAGTGTGAACTAGGCCAATTCTATAGAAATTTTAAGGTTTTAATTCTCTAAAGCACTCATGAAACCAGAATGTATTCGGAGCCAAAATGAACACAACCATGAGAACCAAAAGAATGCTCGGAAAGAAGTTGCGTGATTGTTATTGTTTTGGTTTACATAAAACACTGAAAAGTTCAAGACATCATGTTTACTTTTTAGCAAAAAACTCGATAACAACTCACTAAGGAAGGTTCAAATCCACAAGCTACCTATCCCGATACAACTTCATCCCACTATACTCTCTTTAGTCTCTGCATATTCATTTGCATTAAAATTCTTTTGTGTGAGGGATCTCCTTTATTGATCTTTGATGATCTTTGATCTAAGTCCAATTTTTATTTATGTAGAGGATTGTTGGGTAAATGGGCCAAAAGGCCTTGAATACCCTAATGGGCCTTAAAAGCCCATTACCTCCTTATGTGTGTGAATGAAAAAATGTGAGAACATTTAGTCCCACATCGGAAAAATTAAGAAAGGAAGGTTCACTTATATGGAAATCTCTTCCTTCATGCTTAAGTTTCTTAGGCTCACCATAAGTGGAGAGCTTGAGGGTGATGTAGCATCACCCTCGCGCATGCGCATGTGTGAGGGATCAATAGGCGCTTTGTAGGCACACTTCGCACGTGCGCATCATTGCGAAGAGCTTGAGGGGCTTTAAATTTTTTTTGATCATGAGGATCCGACTGTGAAGACTGATCGGAATAAGATAAGGGGCTAAGATCAATTGACCATTGATCATCGGATCAGGATTAGACTAATCGTTGATCGATCGATGAAGGGTCAAGATCGAACATTAAGATGCGGTGATCAAATCATGATCGTAATCACGGCAGTATTGATCCAACGGCTCATACTCATCGCTGACTGGTCAACTATTGACCGTCGGTGGACCATTGGTGATAGGCGCATTGTTGCGAGGAGCTTGAGAGGCTTTAATTTTTTTTGATATAAGGATTCAATGGTGAAAATTGATTGGATTAAGATAAGGGACTAAGATCAATTGACCGTTGATCATCGGATCAGGATCAAACTGATCGTTGATCGATCGGATGAAGGGTCAAGATCGAACACTAAGATGCGGTGATCAAATCATGATCGCGGCAGTGTCGATCCAACGGCTCATATCCATCGGCTGACTGGTCAACTGTTGACCATCGATCGGTGATAGGCGCCCATCCAAGATAAGGCATCGCTTTGATCAGACCGTTGTGATAAGTCAACGTTTCGATCTTGAAACGGCGTATCAAAGCCGTGCAACCACCTATCTGATAATGATCATCAGATCACGATGGTGAAACGACATATCGGGACATAGATTGGCTTATCTGATCGGCTAATCATCAGATCACGGGATGAATCGGTGTATCAAAGGCATCCTTTATCAAATCTGATTAACCAATTCAAATCGGGTTAATCCGAACGAATGTTTCCAAGGGGCACCTAAAATCTATAAATAGGACCATAGGCATTTCATTTCATTCAATTCAATCCGATTCTATTTTTCAATTCTTTCTTCTCTTAGGCATTTGCATACTCTCTAAGGAAGTATAGCAATAGTGCATATAAAAAGAGAGAAAAGCATTCTTGGTTCGATATTTTTGATGAATTGTAGTGCTACTTTCATCAAAGAAGACTGTTGTATTCTAAGAGACAATCGTCATACAGACCGTAAGCATCGTTGCATGACAAAATTATCTTAAGGACATAGAGTGCAACTCTAGGCTGTCTTATCACCATAATCTACCCAACACCTTCTAGTGGTTCAAGATGTCGCTTTGCTATTGCAGATGCTATTGCAGATGGGGTAAGATATTTTAATGTATATAAATGTTGGATTTCAATCATGGAACAGAAGGCTGGAATTCAAAATTTTTAATCTTGAAACCCTAATCAACGAAACCTTAGACCAGGACCCCTTGATTATAACAATTAATTAGTCATGAAATGTAACATATATGTAGAGAAGCATACCTTAATACTTGTTGAAGAAAGAAGGAAGTCGGTTATCCAATCTTTTCCACTAAGCACCCAAGTGTTCGCCCTCCAATGGTGATCTACACAAGAATTGGAAGATATGCTCCTTCCATACCCAATTGTTGGACTCGAGTTCACCCTGACTCGAGTTGGTAGAACCGCTTCCCGGACTTAACTTAACTTAAACCTCTTTTGGCTTCTTGACTTCTTGGCTTACATCTTAGGACTTTTGTTTACATTTTTCTTAAACCTAATAGAACTTATATTAGGCTAGGAAAAGGGTTGTCCTAAATTGACTACGGCTTATAGGAAAGCAAGAAGAAGAGAGAAGACTCTTGTCTTAAACAAGGGTTACTAGGAATTATCCCGTCATATCCCATATCTGCCATCCTCTTTAAATAGTAAATGGGAAGATGTCAAATGAAAGGATACAACCCATTCCACACCCTTCTGAAAAGATATAGATATTTCAATTTATTTCAATTTCAATCAAGGGACACATCGTATAATTTTCAGCACCTTTCTTCCTGCGTATGCCACACCTGATGGGATGCTTTTAGCATCCCATCTTAAATCAGATAGCCTCTAATTTTGCCATGTGTCAAGATAAGGTCCTTCACATTCAGATGGACCCATAAAGCCCAAAAAGATGCGCCTTCTAGTGCCTTAAATCAAAGCATCCCATCTTAAATCAGATAGCCTCTAATTTTGATAAGGTCCTCACATTCAAATAGACCCATAAACTCCCAAAAGATGCGCCTTCTAGTGCCTTAAATCAGAAGCACTCTTAGGCGCCTCTTGAAAATCTGCACGCATGCAGTCTCCCTTCCGAGGCCTCTCCAAGCCAATCCAAAAATCCTTTGGCTTTAAAACTTGTGCCAACTTGATGAAGGGTTGACAAAGAAGCTACATGGGTCATAGCCAAATTTTAAAAGGACTTTTGAGCGCTCTCCAAGCCAAGAAACAATCAGCCACCTATCTTTACATGCCCCATAGGGATAGAGTCCCATGCCTCTTGAACTCTATTAATTTAATGCCTAGATGGACTTATCCAATCCAATAACGTCAAGATAAGGTCCTTCAAGTTCAAATGGACCCATAAATCCCCAAAAGATGCACCTCCTAGTGCCTTAAATCAGAAGTACACTTAGGCGCCTCTTGAAAATATTGCACACACGCAGTCTCCCTTTCGAGGCCTCTCCAGGCCAATCCAAAAATCCTTTGGCTTTAAAACTTGTGCCAACCTGATGAAGGGTTAACAAAGAACCAACGTGGGTCATAGCCAAATTTTTGAAGGACTTTTGAGCACCCTCCAAGTCAAGAAACAATCAGCCACCCATCCTTACGCGCCCCATAGGGATAGCGTCCCATGCCTCTTGGACTCTATTAATTCAATGCCTAGATGGGCTTATCCAATCCAATAAATGGCTGACAGGTCAGAGATTAACCCAAATTAATTCTAAAATTAATTTGGATCAATTAATTAAGCAGGTTTAAATCAATTTCGACCCAAATTAGAGCTATAGTTGGCCGTGTGCTAGCATGTTGACTAGCTAACCAATTGAATTAATTAATCCAATTAAAAAATATTCTTTTATCAATTCCCTTATGTGCATGACCCATTGAGTTCCTCGTCTAGCTAGCAGTAGGTCTAGATTTAAGTCGATTTAGTTCGATAAGAAGCCGACTAATCGAATTAGGTCAAATCATGCTAACCCCAGTTGCCAATTCGAACCATCTTTCAAATTGACTCATGAATTAAATAAATTTAATTAATGTAAACCTACAAGACATGATTGACATCTAGCAACATGTCATGCCTACCTAGAAGATGAGAAATTTGATAAAAATTAGCAAAATACCCTTCTATGGTAAGTTACCATGCAATTCAATCCTTCGATCTCCCTTTATCTCGAATAAGTGATGGGTCTGAAAAAATGTCAAACCCTAACATTTTATTTATTTTAATCTCAAATTAATAATAAAGACTCGATCGATGAAAAAATTAAAAACCAATTTTAATTTCATTCTGCTTTGATCAAAGACTTCTTAAGTCATCATATGATGAGATTACATGGAATAACTTCTCTTACTAGGAATGATCGATTCCTTATTGACCCTCATAACCTTCATACACAATCCTCCATATTCATGAACATCCTATACATTAGTTAGCCATGATTGAGTATGAACCAAAACATGGATTCATATGCATAAGATTTCTGGTAATCTCGGGTTTAAGGATCATTTACACAACTCCCACTAAAAGAACTATCTTTTGACAAGTAAGACCTCTATAAGATGTTCTTAATGCGGATCAATTCAGTTAACTCATATCCTAATGAGCACCCAAACCTTTTATTAGTCTCTACACAGTGGCTGTGAGACCAACCACCCTCTTCATCGAACATACATAGGATGTACCAATTTTACTGGAATCATCAATCCCTGCCTCGATGATCCTTCGACTGAAAACATTTTAGATTAGAATTTTTAGGAACTTAGGTCTCACCGTTATGAACTTCATTATAACCCTAATTCCATAGCCCTAGCCTTATGGGGTTCATCATAATCTTAATAAATATAAGACACAACATATGATGAATCAAAAAATACCTTTTAATTGATAAAATATCATACATGAGTTAGAAGAAATTACAAAAAAATGCCCTTATATGGTTGGCTTTTAGGGCACTATTCTTTCACTAAATCCCAATAGTATACTGGGTCCTACTTCATACAATCAGGCTATGAGCCGTACGATTATTATTTACCCGAGACACCCTACTTGAGTGGATATTATTCTCCACCAACTCAGCTAGATTTTGAGTCAAATTTAGCTACTTCGATCTTCTCCTAGATTGCATGGCCATTCCAATATGGAGTACTAGATCAATATCAGGGAGGCTATTAGTAAGGATGAGACATTATCTAGATTGGAGTAAAATTCCAGGCCCAGATTATCATTAGAATCCAAATGTCTACAAGCGCCATAAACATTTCACTACGTACACATTCGACTAGGTAAACAATCTCTTATTATTAATCTTCAATTATTTCCTATTTTCTATTTTTGTAGCTGTAAGGTAATATAAATTTTGCATGATTGCATCATATTTTAATCTTGATTTCATTGAGTTAATGATATATCATTATACTCTAAGAAAAATTTGAAAATAGCATGAACAAATAGTTTAAAATTTCATATTTTTGTTAATTTACAAGTAGAAAATTTAAAAGCATTGTAAAACAAAAAAAAAAAGTAAAAAGTAAAAAATTTAATTTTTAGCATATCAGTTCGAAATCAGTACACCCCAAACTAGAACACCAGGGCATAACGAGTGTTGGTATGGTACTGAACCGATCGACAATCAGTATGCTGATTGGTACTGGTTTGGCAAACCTTAATCTATATCTTGTCTTCTAAGGAAACTTCAACCAAAACCCATGCATAGGATGTACACTATAAAAGTAAAAAGACTCTTCATGATCCATCCAACCGTTTGGAAAGGAAAACTAAAAGGACTATCACTACTCTCCTAATGTAACAAGGACTCCTACGAACAAACCATTCTAAATAAAGGCCCAAAATAGCAAGTATGTGCAGTGATTTGCATTGTATCAATAAAGTATAGATTGAGACTCTTTATGTACAGTTGGTCTATTTTAGCCTCTGAATTTGTTTTATTGTTGTTTCCTTATATTTTATTGACTTTGTGCTATACTTTTGCAAGAATGATGAATATCAATTTAAGTGCCCTAGTCAGAGTTTATGATATCTGTTGAATTTTTGTATCCCATATTTATAACATAACATCACATGAGAATCAAAGATATCTTTTCTGAGAAAAGAATTAAGATGTATTTAAAACATATGTATTAAAATCAAGTTTTAAAGTACTACAGTATAGGGGCATGGTGATCACATAGCAACATGATATGTATTGTACACCTTTATCCACTCAATGTTTATCAATATGAAATGGAATGACACGGTACATACCACATTACATACTTTGATACAGGGCAATACATACCACAATATGGACCTTAATTAAAACTAATAGTTGAAATGCAACTAGGTCATCGGAAATTGATGAATTAGTGAATAATACTAAAGACTACCAAGATTCAAGATGACATACATGTGTCTCAAAATTAACATAATCCCCTAAGTTTTGTCTCAATTGAACACTAATTTGTTCTTGAATTTTTCAAGAAACTAGAAAAGAGGGGTAGAGATGAATTGCCTAGCTAATTAGCTCAAAATTTTGATGCCCATTACTTGGATCCTCAAAAAAAGGAATAGGAAGCTTGTGGATTCTCCTTCATCTCATTCCCACCTTGAAATGGTAGAGAACAAGTAAAATTCCACTTAAAACCTCATCCTGACTGGTAGAAAGCAGTTTCACTCTGTCTAGGTCCAATTCAGGCTGATACAAGCTTAATCCACCTCAATCAAGGTCAATACAAGCGGTTCAGGCCTGGTCCAGTTAATGCCCAGGCATACCGGAATACCCAGCATTTCAGCCTTTGGTTAGTCTACCAAAGATATAGATTCACATAATTAACTAGATTATGAATGTCACTGGAAATTTCATAACTTGGAATAGTCACGGGTATGCCTCATTCCAGTCAAAGTAAACCCAAGGAATTGAACAAAATAACAGATCTGAAATTGATTTGGAAAGCATCAGTTGCAAAAGGGCTCCAAGAATGGAGAGAACTAAAAACAAGCCTCCCAAGTTTTCTTTTAAGATATATCTAGCAACTTGGTAAGGAAATAATGACACTTATCAATCAAAACATAGGTCTGATCTGCAGACCATATGGCAAGTAATAGAACTACAATGAACCTATCCTTATAACAATTTTGCATAGTCTGATTACCATTCAATCGTGTTGGGCTATGCTCATGATAAGTGATCTCATTTTTGAAAGCTCAAAGAATAACTGTACCACTAAAACTTGTCTGCCCTTCAATATGTGCTGCCTATTCTATATGCCCCCTTGCCACATTTCATGTGGTGCCATCCCTCATGATGCAGCACTTACCTACTCTATATGCCACCTATCCAACAGTTGACCAAGTAAATAAATAATAATTCTAGTGTAAGGCTATAAATTAGTGAAAATTGTATGAGAGAGAATGAGAGCTCATGGAAGGCTCCCAAGCTTTTTCTCTCTACTTGAGTGAGCTCACAAAAGCCCACATCCCACGTAACCCACCTCTCAAGTCATCCCATACCTGAACCAACCCAAATTGGGCCAAGCCAAGGGCTTCAGCATGGTTCAAACCGTTTCAAACCCAGAACCAAACTGAAAGGTGATTTCGAATTGATTTCCAGCTGGTTCAGTTTGGTTTGATATTCCTTGCTCTTCAAACTTGATTTTTACATCATATATCTAAAATTCTTTTGAAGAATCTTAAGTAATGAACAACAAATCCTACATCATCCACTAACTTCAAAACTTATATTCTCAAATTGATTGTGCTTGGGAGTATCACAAGTATAGAACACAAGGGTTCCCCAATATGATTCTCAAAACCCTGATTTTCCTTTTGCAAAATTTCAAAATAATATAGACTACCCTCCTTGTTTTCTAAAAGATCAGTAAGCTAAGACATGATTTCCTTCCACTACATCCATTTAGGCTTTTGCACATTCTTTCCTAAGTCATCTTTTATCCACCCTCATAGGTTTATCCGTCATCATCCATGACTAACATCCAGAGTGTGCGTTATTTAGTATTTACCTCATAACCAGTCAACGAGAGGCATAAAATTGAAAGGGTTGGCCACTTCATAAAGCTTAATTTCCCAAATCACATCAACACTTGAAACTTAGCAATTGATAAAAGAATAGAAACTACCATTGTTTCTTATTTAGATTGAATCTCCTTTTTATGCACAACTAAAAATGGGAGCAGATTACATGTCAGCAATTGGGATAGATCTGACTTATCATCCCAGTCACCAAAACCATGTTTACATTTTCCCAAAGTTTTATTAATTATAGAATCTTGTCATGCAAAGTCATGGATTTGGAGTCCCAACAAAAGTGAGAATGTAATCCTTTACATATTAGGTCTCTATCATGAGGATTTTGTCATCAAGAAGCTATCAAAATCTGGATTAATAACACAAGTATGTGCTACAGGGATGTAAAGATAGGCAAACTATAGACCAGTTAATGATGTTATTACAATTGCAGAAGGGCAAAAGCAAAAGAACCATTTTTTTGTACTTCTTACAATTATTGGGCACAATATGGGTCCAACTAACATGTAATTATATACAATAATCATGCAAGAGTATGAATGGAGAAAATGGAAAGAGATTGGGGTAGAAAGCAGCCTTACTAGTTGTTCTAACTGACGGTTTGTTTCATAGACATGCTCCTAACAAAACTGACAATTGAGCAAAATTGAACAAACATTCTAATCATCATTATGAAATTCAAGATTAAAATGCAAAGACATGAGTGTCCTTGGTTAATGAAGCGTATTCCAGGTAGAGACAGGATAAAGCCAAAAATTTCCACAAAAGTAATAAAATCTTATTCTTGGTCGTAATTAGGAACACCAATAACCTAGATCCAGGCCAAGCATATCCCTAGTTTCAATAGGCCGGACTCATGTATCAGCCCGTTGAAACCCCTATGCTTAAAAATGTTATTCATAACAATTTCAATAATTAAACCAACAAGCCTTACCTCATCTATATAGGGCAAACTAAGGGCCACTGCATCATCAATTAGAGTTTGGGAATATGTTATGAACAACTCAGAAACTGATGTCAACCCACTAGAGTCAGTGCCTAATTCCCAGCCAAGGCATCTTAGAATAACAGGGGTTTACCATTAAGCCTAGATGGCTAGTTGGCAAGTAAAGAACCTATTGTTCTAGTCAGGCACTTCTAGCTCATTCAACCAAGCAACCGTCCAACTTTACCCCAGGCATAAAATGACCCTTGAAAAGAAGGGAAGAGGGCAAGGTTTGATACTAAGAAATGCATTTATCTTCAAGTACAATGTATAAACTAAACAGCCTCACTGAAACAAAAATCCCACATACACGCATGCATGCACTTGTGCGCTCATGAAAATGCCCCAGGCATTGCAAATCTCAGCACACTTCCATCAACCAAAAAGAATCGGCCTCCATATCTTGGTTATCGTGTAGGAGCTTAAGTAAGTAATCAACCTCCTTATTAAGTTTATCATGTGAATAGCATTTGAACATTTGTCACCTTGATTCATGTACCACTACATTTTTCTTAGCAAAAATGTTAGAAACCTTTGAAAATGGAAGTCTCAAGAACTTGGATCACAACTAGCAAAGCAAGATATGTATGCTAGCCATAAACAGGATTCAAAAATAAGTAAATGAAGTGTCCTCCATGATTTTACAATCAACAATATTTCTACAGCAAATCACAACAAAGGTAATGACCAGACCAGCAACCATGCATTAAGAACTGCCACAAGAAAAATAAAAAACAAAATAAAATAAGCATTATTCTAAGAAGCAGCAAATTCAATTGATTTTTGAAAATAACAACCAGATAGAGAAGATCCCAACTTAACCAAAACAGAAAGAAAGCCTCCTTTAAAATAAAAGCAAATTAGTCCATATCCTAAGTACTGAGGGAAAATCTATTGTATGCAGCAAGATATCGTGTATTTAGAAGCAAATTTCTTTGACAACAACTGCAATTGCCAAATTGCCATGAAATATTTTCCAATCCAATTTCACAGCAGGGACAAAACATGAGTACCCAACTACTAACAAGAAAAAGTAGCCATGAAGTAAATTAACGATTGGATTTAATCTACTCAATAGAAAAGATTACCCAGTGTAGTATCCCTTTGAAATAAATAAGCCATCGGAATCATGTTTCCCGAAACAAACAAGGCCGAAAAAGATAAAGACCAAGATAACTAAAGAACAGACTCAAGAGAAGGAAAACATGAATTATATAGGCTTAAAATTATTTCATCAAACTAGGGATGGTAATGGGGAGGAATGGAGGACTACTCATTTCCATCCCCATCCCTGCCACTCTTTTAGCCCCTCCTCTCCAACCCATCTCCATATCCCTCGATAAGAATAGGGACTTTCCCGTTTTCCTATGAGGATTCTCATTCTCATCTATCTTATTTTTAATAAATTTTTATTCTTATTCTCGCAAAGATCCCTATCCTATCACCCTATTTTTAATATTAAAATATATTTTTAATTTTAATTTTACTCGTTATATTTTAAAATAAAAATAAAGTATAGAGTTTCAAGTAATAAATGAAATATATTTAAATAAATTTATTATAATTATAAATTTTTTGAAATAATTTATAAGAAATATATTAAATAATAATCTAAAAGAACATAATAACATAAGTTTTGTTAGAAATCTATATTCAATAATTCGTGATAAGTTTAAATAAAATAGACGAACGAAATAGAACCATTTTTGGACAGAAGCTTGCTTGATTGCAATGTCCTAAGAAGAAATTTTTCACTCCTTCCTTGTGCTTAGAAGATCTGTGAGTGTCTGTCTTCCCAGGATTCGACTGTCAATAATCTAAATTCTCAGCACTAGAATTTAGACTCTGGCAAACTGAATTGTTCCCCTCTTAAGTATATGCTCTCAAGGATAGAAAACGAAAATTCAATACAAAAAACTCAGATTAAGTATTAAATTTATAGAAAACAGTTTGCCTCTTCAAAAGGACATGTCCTTTGACATTCAAATTCAAATTTTTGTGGCTTTTCGAAAAAAAATAGTTATATATAACTACTTGGTAGTTATATTCATGAATCAAGGCCCCAACGGCCCCAAGGCCAAGGCCCAATCTTTGATTTATTTAATAATAATAATTTATTTTAGATTCAAGCCCAAGAACCACTAGAACCCTCTAGCTTTGGTTCTTCTTCAAAATCAAAGACTTAAGGCTTTGTGTACTTTTAAACTTCTAGTCCTTTTTTGTTTTAACCAATGTGGGACTAAAGGTTTTCTACTCAAAGGACTAAAAGTTTTCTATTCAAAATATATTTATTCTAACAATACCCCACATTTGAATAGAAAATTAATAAAAAAAATTAATTAAATACTCACATATATGTATATATGTTATGTATCAGGAAAAGTGTCTAAAAGACTTGAACTTACCTTAATGAAATCATATCGGATTTACTTGGAGACGCAGTGGATATTTTATAATCTTGAACTGTTCACCTTTTTTAAAGTAAATCAAGACAATATGTTTCATACATAACATATCTTCACAAATTCCAGTTTATACGATTGTGTTCATTTTGGTCCTGAACTATTCCCGGGTTTCATGATAGCTTTAGAGAATTTAGCCACATTCATTCTCATAAATGCGACCCCCATTTACTATCATATAGGTGACATTAATTTTCTTCTATTAATGTCATTAAATGCTTTTGCATAACCTGAGCATCAATCCACACACTATCATCATTATGGAATGAGCTATATTGTGTGTTCAACTTATTGAGTTTCACCAAACCAGTTTGCCTATTGAACCTATATATGGAATCTCCAATCAAATAGGTTAGGTTTTCCGCCTGAGTAACTCATTGTTTTGGCTTTAGGCCCATTCCTATTGACGTAAGCTTAGTCTGCTCTCTAGGTAATCCTTTTGTCAATGGATCTGCAATATTTTCCTTTGATTTCACATATTGTAAAGAAATAATTCCCGTAGAGAGCAGTTGCTTGATTGTATTATGTCTGCGCCTAATATATCTTGACTTGCCATTATATACACTATTTTTAGCTCTTGTTTGAGCTGCCATACTATCACAGTGTATACAAATTGCTGTCACAGGTTTAGGCCAGACTGGAATGTCTTCTAAGAAATTTCTTAACCATTCTGCTTCTTCAGCAGCTTTATCTAGCGCTATAAATTCTGATTCCATCGTAGAACGTGCTATACACGTCTGTTTAGAAGACTTCCATGATACACAGCACCACCTAAAGTGAAAACATATCCACTAGTTGATTTAGTTTCTGTATTATCAGAAATCCAATTTGCATCACTATATCCTTCTAAAACCGGTGGATATTTTGTATAATGCAATCCATAATTCAAGGTATATTTTAAATACCTTAAAACTCTGATCAATGCTTCCCAATGATCATTTCCAGGACTGCTCGTATATCTACTTAATCTGCTTACTGAATAAGCAATATCAGGTCTAGTAGAATTCATCAAATACATCAGGCTTCCAATTATTTGAGAATATTCCAATTGACAAATTGCATCACCTGTATTTTTCTTTAATTTGCAATTTGCATCAAAAGGAGTCACTGCAGGTTTACAATCATATTGATTAAACCTTTTTAATATTTTTTCAACATAGTGATATTGAGATAGAACATATCCATTCTCATTTCTTATTATTCGAATTCCTAAGATGACATCGGCTTGACCTAAGTCTTTCATGTCAAATTTAGAATTCAACATTCTCTTGGTAGAGTTTATTGCATCCTTGCTTGTTCCAATTATTAGCATGTCATCCACATATAAGCATACAAACACACAAGAATCTTTCATATTCTTACTGTAAACACATTTATCACACTCATTAATTTTAAAACCATGTGCTAGCATTATATGATCAAATTTTTCATGCCATAGTTTTGGTGCTTGCTTAAGTCCATATAATGACTTAACAAGTCTACAAACTTTATTTTCTTGACCTTTCACCACAAATCCTTCTGGTTGATCCATATATATTTTTTCATCTAATTCTCCATTTAAAAATGTTGTCTTTACATCCATTTGATGTATTTCCATATTATATAAAGCAGCAATGGAAATTAACATTCTGATTGATGTAATTCTTGATACTGGAGAATAGGTGTCGAAATAATCCAAGCCTTCTTTTTGCCTATATCCTTTTATAACCAAACGTGCCTTAAATTTATCAATAGTTCCATCTGCTTTTAGCTTCCTTTTAAAAATCCATTTATTACCTATTGGTTTGATTCCAGGTGGTAAATCAACCAATTCCCATGTATTATTTTGTAAAATGGATTCAATTTCACTATTGATTGCTTCCTTCCATAAAGGAGCCTCTGGAGAAGATATAGCTTCTTTATAATTTTGTGGTTCATTTTCTGTCAAGAAACTTATAAAGTCTGGTCCAAAATTCTTTGGAACTTTTATTCTTTTTCCTCTTCTTGGTTCTAAATCTTGTTTTTGAACCTCTGAAGTGGATGGTTCTTCTTGACTTACTTCAAAAGTCCTTTTCCTTAAAGAACTGTATTTTTCCTCTTTATAAGGAAAAATTCCTTCAAAAAATTCAGCATCAATAGATTCTATAATTGTATTCTCATGAACATCAGAAACATTAGATTTAATTACTAAAAATCTATATGCTGCACTATTCTTTGCAAAGCCAATAAACACACAATCAATAGTTTTAGGTCCTAATTTTGTTCTTTTTGGTAAAGGAATTTGGACCTTTGCTAAGCAACCCCACACCTTTAAAGTTTTATAAGTAGGTTTTCTACCTTTCCATACTTCAAAAGGTGATTTATTTGTTTTCTTAAAAGGAATTCTATTCAATATATGATTAGCAGTAAGTAAAGCTTCACCCCACAAACTATGTGGAAGTCCAGAACTATTTAACATAGAATTAATCATATTTTTAAATATTCTATTTTTTCTTTCTGCCACACCATTTTGTTGTGGTGTATAAGGTGCAGTAGTTTGATGTACAATTCCATGTAATGCACAAAATTCTGAAAATAAAGTGGACTCATATTCTCCACCTCTATCTGATCTTATAATTTTTATTTTCTTATCTAATTGATTTTCAACTTCGGCCTTATATAATTTAAACATTTCTAAGGCCTCATCCTTATTTTTAATCAAATAGACATAACAATACTTGCTGCAATCATCAATAAATGTTATGTAATAATTTCGTCCACCTCTTGTAGGTATAGACTTAAAATCACACAAGTCACTATGAATTAAACCAAGTAATTCATTTGACCTATCTTGAACAGATTTAAAAGTTGTCTAGAAAACTTAGATTCTGTACATATCTCACATTTATGCTTTATATTAACATTAATTTTTGGTATTAATTCCAGATTAACCATTCTATGTATTGACCTAGAATTTATATGTCCTAATCTAGCATGCCATAGGTCAAACGAATCAACAATATAAACAAAAGCCTTATTCTTATTATTGGCATTAACAACCATTACATTTAGTTTGAACAAACCATCAGCCAAATAACCTTTCCCCACATACATGCCACCCTTAGTCAGAACAAATTTATCTGACTCAAATACAAGTTTGAACCCTTTCTTACTAAGTAAAGGGCCAGAAACTAAGTTCTTCCTTATTTCAGGTACATGTAGCACATCAACCAAGTTATCACTTTTTCAGAAGTGAATTTGAGCATCACAGTTCCTTTTCCTTCCACTTTTGAAGAAGAAGAATTTCCCATAAAGAGCTTTTCTCCACTAGAAATAGGATTGTAATCAGAAAATAGATTCTTGTCACTGCAAATATGCCTTGTAGCACCTGTGTCAATCCACCAGCCTCTCAAATCATAAACCATGTTGATTTCAGACACAACAGCAACCAAATCAACATCCAAGTTAGCAATGTTGGCCTGATTATTATGACTCGAATTTGCTAAATTCTGATCTTTTCTGTGGCGGCAATCTTGAGCCCTATGCCCTGCCTTTCCACAAACCCAGCAACTTCCTTTGATTCTTTTGAAGTTCTTTCCTTTCGGTGCAAACTGGTTTGTGTTTCTTTTTGTATCTTTTTGGACTCTCTTTTTCTGGAATTTTGGCTTATTTGGTTGTCCTTCAATCATGTTTGCTTTGGCTTCAATTTCAGGAACATTAGTCTTGTCTCCTTTCCTATGGTCTTCTTCAACACGCAGCCTCAAGATCAAGTCTTCAATAGACATATCTCTGCGTTTATGTTTTAGATAGACCTTGAAATCATTCCAAGATGGTGGCAACTTCTCTATAATAGCACCAGTTTGGAAGTGTTCATTCACAACACAACCTTCTGCATGTAGTTCGTGAATCAACACTTGCAATTCTTCCACTTGTTTGATCACTGATTTTGTGTCAACCATGTTGAACTTGAGAAATTTACCAACCACGAATTTCTTTGCCCCTGCATCTTCTGTTTTATTTTTTCTCAAGTAAGTTCCAAACATCTTTTGCAGTCTTACATTCTGAATACACATCATAAAGTGTATCATCCAATCGATTCAGAATATAATTTCTGCATAAGAAATCAGACTGTTTCCAGGCTTCAATTGTCATCAGTGTCTCTTTAGTCACTGGATTTTCATCAGTCTTTGGAACTTCTTCTTTGACTATATGAGCCAAATTCATGGTTGTCAACCAGAAGATCATCTTCTGTTGCCATCTCTTGAAGTCTAGACCCTTAAATTTTTCAGGTCTCTCATCTTTCGTATTGAAGGAATTATTATTCCCATCAATTGGTTGTGCCATATTCACAGATTCTGTTAATTAAATACAACAACACAAACAACAATATAATGAATATAGAAACAGATGAGAGATTTCTGTCTTAGATTGTTAGAAATCTATATTCAATAATTCATGATAAGTTTAAACAAAATAGATGAACGAGAAATAGAACCGTTTTTGGACAGAAGCTTGCTTGATTGCAATGTCCTAAGACAGAAATTTTCCACTCCTTTCCTTGTGCTTAGAAGATCTGTGAGTGTCTGTCTTCCCAGGATTCGACTGTCAATAATCCAAATTCTTAGCACTAGAATTTAGACTCTGGCAAACTGGAATTGTTCCCCTCTTAGTATATGTGCTCTCAAGGATAGAAAAACGAAACTTCAATCAAAAAACTCAGATTAAGTATTCAATTTATAGAAAATAGTTTGCCTCTTCAAAAGGACATGTCCTTTGACATTCAAATTCAAATTTTGGTGGCTTTTCGAAAAAAATAGTTATATAACTACTTGGTAGTTATATTCATGAATCAAGGCCCCAAGGCCCCAAGGCCCAATCTTTGATTTATTTAATAATAATAATTTATTTATAGATTCAAGCCCAAGAACCACTAGAACCTACTAGCTTTGGTTCTTCTTCAAAATCAAAGACTTAAGGCTTTGTGTACTTTTAAGCTTCTAGTCCTTTTTGTTTTAACCAATGTGGGACTAAAGGTTTTCTACTCAAAGGCTAAAAGTTTTCTATTCAAAATATATTTATTCTAACAAGTTTGTAATTGTGAGCTATTTTATAAAAAAAAATATATTTAATTCTAACAAAATATAAGAAGATGAATACATGTACTCTTAAGATATTTTAAATTTATATTAAATTATATTTAAAATAATAAAATAATAAAATAATATCAAAAATATATATGAAAATTTTATAGGACGAGGATGGATTCCATGTTTCTACCTCATCCTCGTTTATGATAATAGAATATTTTCATCCACATCTTCATAAAAGAAAATTTCTTTCATTCTTATCCCATTCGGGATGAATTCCCACGTAAATAAAGAATAAAAAAATTGCTAACCTTATATCAAGCAACAAAGTAAAAATATTCAAATAATACCCATTATTCGAATCCACACGCCCAAGCTACCGAAATCAGGATTGCCATGACATTAAAAAAGAAAAAAAGAAACGGAAACTATGTGTAACATCAATCAAACTTTCAACTTACGTTCAGATTTTGTGACAAGATTATAAGCATATTTCACCACAAGAAAAGAAATGAGAAGGAAAAGAATAGAAAATAAACCGGCATTTTTTCCCGCTCCGCTGTCAAAAATATAGAAAGTCAACCAAGTCCCACATTCAAGAAACGGACAAAAAATTCAAATATAAAAGGAGAAAAAAATGAAAATTCTAAAGAAAATCTTTAGGCCCAGAAAGCATTCATGCCCCAATCTCATCACACCTCCTTTGAAATCAAACCAAAAACGCCCACCAAGATTCAACATCCGCTTGCCAGAAAAACTCAATAGACATCCAAAAAGAAGACATATCCCTTCGGCATCCAAGAAAGTGGAAAAGATCAGATCTTTAGATTGCCAAACCATTCCATCTCACTGGGAAAACACAGCCAAGAAATCAAATTTGCCCTCACAATCAGGGACGGACGCAGAGATCAAGAAGTGGGAACCGACCTGATGGATCGGCGGGTACATGGAATTGGTGCAGACAGGGCACTCAAGCAGCTCGTGCACGCTGGTCGCGGGCGAGATTACCATCGCCGGGATGCCCCCGACTCCTGCGCCGCCGCCGCCGTTCCAGCTGCCGCCGTGGTGAGGTTTCAAGAAGGACTGGCAGAGATGGTACGCGGCAACAGCAACGTCGTCGTCCATCCCGTCCGACGACGAGATGCACTGAATGTTGTTCAATTCCATCGTCCCCTTCACGCCCTCTCTCTCTCTCTCTCTCTCTCTCTCTCTCTCTCTGTCTCTCTGGAACGGGGAAAGAAACGGATTGGGGCGGGACGGAACGGAACGGAGTTCAAGGGAGAGGAAGAGGGAGACCACCACTGGAGGAGCACTTACTTTTTGGCCTGGCTTTCGTCCGCGTTTCCACGGAGACACCGATCACCGTCGATATATATTAAATAAATAGGAGCCAAAAATATAAAGCGTGGGTGGGGGGGGAGAGAGAGAGAGCCGGACCGAACTTTAAATCGAACCGGGCCTAACCAAATATAGACCAAGACTTTTCCTATTTTGTTATTTCTTTGTTATTTGGAATTAAAAAAGAAAATAAGTGAATACTTGAAAAGAAGGAGAAAAGAAAGCAAGGTTTTATATGACACATTATCTCTTTACAACAGCCCTCCATAAATATCATTATTGATTATTATAATAGTTATACCATTATTATTTATCTTCAAAATATTTTCTAAATTTTAGTACTAAAATAATTATTGAATTAGTATTATTACAGTAATATAATAAAAATAATGCATAACAAAAGGAAAGATAATAGTATTATTTTTTTTATTTTAATAATAAAAATAACACGTCTTGGGTGGCACAATTAAGTGTGGAGGAAATTCTAAAATTAAAATAAAAAAATATTTAAAAGAAAGTATAGGTTAAAAAATAATTATTGTTATTTATACCATAACATTGTACTATAATGAGAAATAATAATAATAAAAAATAAATATTTTTGTTGTTTATTATAATAAGAAAATGAGCATGTTATGGTAAATATTAGAATGATTATTGCATAGCTAATTGATTATTTAAATCATTCACGAAAGGAAAGATGGAAAGAATGATGAGCTAATTAGATTTGGTGTAGGAAATATGGAAAGAGCGACGAGCTAGTTAGATTTGATGCAAAGTAATTTATATTATTGACAATATATTGTTCCTTCAGAATATAAATCATTTATTTATTAAGATTTTTTTAAAAAATAAAAATCTAGCATAAAAATTTTTACTTGCATATAAATATATTTTATTTTATATTTTTTAACGCATTGAATATATGTAATGCTTTAATTTGGTGTATGGTTAGTATTTAAGGGACCAAAGATTCAATAAATGAATTTTAAAAGCCATCAAGTAATGGTAAAGATCCACTTAAGTGCATCTTATCGCCATTAAAAACATGTCAAAAAAAGGTGCAAAACATAGCTCTATTTCTGTTATGCAAAATAAGAAAATAAAATATCATGAGTAAAGGATGGATATTCAAGCATAAAATTTACTAAATGATAATTTTTGTAAATAATAATAAATTAGGATGTTATTGTTAAGAAACGTATTGCATCTGTCTCAGAATGTTTCAAAAACTGAGCAAAGTGCGCCGCACCGGCATCTAGATACAATGATAAGTAAGCAAGGGTTCCTGCACTATGAACGAGTGCGGATAAAAAAGTTATGATAGTCAAATTAGAGTAGCAACTTGGAAATACTAATAGGTAAAGCTATGGAGATAGTAGACACTATGATTAGGAGAAAAGTAAATATAATATGTTTATAAAAGACTAAATAGATAGATGAAAGATCTAGAGAAATAGATAATACAAGATATAAATATATTATACTAAAAAATATAAAAATAGAAATAGAGTAAGAATAATTATAGATAAGAATTTTAAGGAATATGTTGTTAAGATAACTAAGAAAGGAGATCGGATTATATCACTAAAACTTATAATTAAGAATAATATAATTAACATAATTAGTGCATATGCACGATTAGACCAACAAACTAAGACACAATTTTGGAAAGACATATATGAAGTAATGCAAGAAATACCATAACGAGGAAAGATATATTTGGAAGAAAATTTTAATGGACATGTAGATAAACATAGGGATGAAAGAAATACCATATGAAACAGTACATGGAGGATATGGATTTAATGATAGAAATAAAGCTGGTGTGAGCTTATTAGATTTGTAGTAGCGTATGATCTAATAATAGCAAACACTTGCTTTAAAAAGAGAGATGAACATTTAATAACATTTAAAAGTGGATCTAATAAAAGTCAAATAGACTTTTTTTAACTAGAAAGGTAGATAAAATAACATGCAAAAACTATAAAGTTATTCCAGAAGAAAGTTTAACTTCACAACATAGGATAATGGTAGTAGATATATGGATAAAAATGAAATATAGAGTAAAAGTAAAACTATTAATTCAAAAATTAAATGGTGAAAGTTAAAAGAAGAAAAACTAAATAATTTAAAGAAAAGTTAGTAAAAGAAATGACTATGAATATAAATAGTGATCCCAATTTAATGTGAAAAAAAGAACTAAATGCATAAAAAACATAGCAAAGAAGTTCTAGAAAAATCAAAAGGAGTAGGACTAGCAGAAAATGAAACTTGTGGTGGAACGAGGAAGTTCAAGCTGCCATCAAGCTTAAAAGGATAAATTATAAAATTTGGCAAAAGGCTAGGGATGAAGAAAGTCTTAAAAAGTATAGGAATGCAAAGAAAGAAGCTAAAAAAGCGTAAGTAATGCCAAATTTAAAGCTTATGATGATTTATATAATAGACTAAATACGAAAGAAGGTAAAAAGACTTTCTAAACTAGCAAAACTAAGAGAAAAGAAAAAAAAGATCTTGACTATATTAAATGTATTAAGGATGAAGATGAAAGAGTCTTAGTAAAAGGAGAAGAGATAAGAGAATGATGAAAAAGCTATTTTAAAAATTTATTAAATAAAAATAATTTAGTAAATTTAAGGGTAAAAGGATGTGATAACCTAGGATAACAAATGAACATAAATTTTTTTGTAGATTTAGTATGCTTAAGGTTAAAAGGGCTTTGAGTAAAATAAAAAATATAAAGGCATTAGAACTAGATGTGATCCCTATTAAGGTTTGAAAAGGCTTAGGAGAAATTGGAGTCATATGGTTAACCCATTTTTTTAACAGGATTGTAGCAACTAAAAGAATGTTGGATGATTAGAGAAAAGTATATTAATACCCACATACAAAAATAAATAAGATATTCAAAATGGTGCAATTATATAGGGCAATGAAATTATTGGAGGGAGTAATAGAAAATCGAATAAGAGCTGAAACTTTGGTGTCAAATAATCAATTTGAATTTATGCCTGAAGATCGACCATGGAAGCTATTTATTTATTAAGAAGATTGATGGAGAGGTATAGGGAAAAGAAAAAAAAGATCTTCATATGGTTTTTATTGATTTAGAGAAAGCATATGATAGAGTACTTAGAGAAATAATATGATGGGTTTTAGAAAAAAAAATGAGTTACCAAAAGGTACAAAGAATTGATAAAAGATATGTATGATAAAGAAATAACTATTGTTAAAATAATAATAGAAGAAACTAGTAAGTTTTCAATTACTATATGTTTACATCAAGGATCTGCCTTAAGTCTGTATCTTTTTATATTAGTTATTGATGAATTAACCAAATGTATTCAAAATGATATCCCATGGTATATTATTTGCAGATGATATAGTGTTAATTGATGAAACTAAATCTGGAGTAAATGCTAAGCTAAAGATTTGGAGAGAGGCCTTAGAATCTAAAGGTTTTTAAATTAGTAGAATTAAAACTGAATACATGAAATGTAATTTTAGTGGGAGTAGAAATACAAACGAAGAAATAGTGAAGATTGCAAGATATCAAGGAGTAAAAATTTAGGTATTTGGAATCAATTATACAGCAAAAAGGAAGGTGAAATAGGTGAAGATGTGAATCATAGAGTTAAAGTAGGATGGATTAAGTGAAGGGTATTATGGGTATGTATGATCGATGCATTCCATTAAAATTAAAAGAACCACCATAGACCAGCTATGCTATATGGAATAGAATATTAGGCAATATTGAAACAACATGTGAATAAATTAAGTGTGATAAAAATGCATATATTAAGATGGATATGTGGTAAAACTTTAAAAGATAGAATTCAATCGATAAACATATAAAGAAATGATAGGAGTAGCCCCAATTAAAGATAAAATGAGAGAAAATCAATAGCGATGGTTTGGACATATCTTAGATGTTCAATTAGAAAGTGTGATCTTTTAATAATCTATTGTAAGGATAAAGATAAAAGTAGACCTGAACTAACACGGATAGAAATAATTAAAAAGATATAACTATTTATAATTTGAATATTAACTTCCTAACAAAGCAAAATGAAGGAGGCACATTCATGTAACCGATCCTATATAGTTGAAAAAAGGCATGAGTTGAGTTAATGATAAATTAAGGCTCAAAGCACGATCACCACAAACAAACAAGAGACCCCAAAAAAAAAAAAAAAAATTGAAATAGATTGCCAATCTTTTTACCGTATGCTACGTAGTCGCATCCTAGCGACAATACCAGCGAGTGAGCGCGTGGCTTATGAATGGAAACCATTGGCATATAACAACCACAAGCATTTAGCAAATAAATCATCCGTATGCAATGGACGCATGTGACCTATACTACGAGTGCTACCAGGAACACTCAATTCTTCATCCTTTTTTTTCAAAAAAAATAGCTAATCCCCCTTGGCTACGTTTGGATGTCAAAAAGTTATTTCAAGAATAGGAATACGAATTTCCTAGGAATAGCTTATTCCTTTTGTTATTCTAGATTTCTGTTTGGATGAAATTATGGTATTCCATATTATTCAGTACAATTAATGCAATGTGTTTGGATGACATCGAAATAAACTTGTATTTCAGTAGGAATAGATGACTAATTTTTTAGAAATTTCAAACATACCCCTCGACCCAATGAGAAAAAAAATTGTTTACGAATTAAATTTTTGATGTAATTAGTGGAATAAATTAAATTTTAGTCACAAAACAGATAATAAATTATTTTCTGATTAATTAATATAGTAATAAAATAAATTTTTCTACTATAAATTTGGTTATAAGACCTGATAAGTTATCATATTAAATGAAAATAAATTAAGAGCATATTTAATAAATTATTTTACAATAATAAATTAACTACAGTATATGGATATCGGCTAAAACTTTAAATATTGTTTAACTATGTTCCAGAAAAATCTTAGTTACGAGAGTTCTTTTTTACTTAAAATATTTAATAACATTGATGGGAGCGTTTTAAATGTATGTTTTGGATGCTCATTAAATATGTTGCTAGTGTTTTAAATGTTAATGCTTGTCCTCTATTGGACCACCAAACATATATTATTTCAATATATATATATTAAAAAGTTAATCAATAATTTTGTGGATGGATCATTCTTCAATAAACGGATCAATTAATAATCACATCTTGAGAAATAGGCTAAGTAATTGAGGACTCATTACTAATAAAAAGCATCTAGGAATCAAATCACAAAATGTTCTGTTGGAAGACTAGAACCTTAATCCAACCTTAATCCATCGTAGGTATCCAAGAACGGCGCGGCTTCGCGGCGAGGGAGATTGGTATTGCCCTTGGAACTGTGGACCTTCCTGGGTTTCTCCAGCTATTCCAAGAACTGGAGAACAGTCCCAACCTTTGATTTGGAAGGTCAGGAATCATGGATTTGAGCAGAGAACCTATGTCCGGTTGATCTCTCGTCCACGCAGAAGAAGAGTTGGAAGAACTCTCAAATGCATCCACAAAAAGAAGGCCGAAGTGGAAGAGCAACCTTGGGAGTTGGCCTCCAAATTTTGAAAAACCCTAACATATCGTGTTTTTAACTTCCCTAGGTGCCGGAACGGCTATTCCATGGGGTGCCGGAATAAAGGCAACCAGTGGGGCCCACGATCGATTTAAGCTACCATTTGGAAGAATAAGCTGGAATAAAGCCCTATTCCCATAGGGCATCCAAACGGTATTATGTATGGAAA